>PVKC010015315.1:0-21537 GCA_004027635.1 Crocidura indochinensis
TGTGCATAAGGACTCTGACTCAAACTACATTGTCTCAAGCTACACTCAAGACACTAACCTGTCTTCCCACATTTAGTCTAAATCTATTGTGTAAAGCTGAAATTGTTAAATCTGAGTACCTAATATGGCATTTCAGTTCCATTCAAATAAAATAAATGTTGGGGCCAGAAAGGCAGCTGACAGAGACAGAATGTAAACTGCATGTACGAGCTCTGGATCCAATCCCTAGTACAAGTTCCCCTGTCAGCCAGATTTGGCCCTTAATCAAACAAACAAAAATAAAATAAATGATAAAATATCCTGTGAAGTATAACTAAGTGCTCAAGTGCCTTAAATAAATAATTTAAGTGTCTTAAATAGAGAAAAACTATCAGAATTAGCAGTGATTTTTCAAATGAAGACACCTGTTATGTTCTCAAAATTTAGTACCAAAAGCCTCACACTTGAATTTTTAATTAATGTACATATTTCTTCCTACTCTTTATAAGAGAGAAAGAGAGAGAGAGAAAGAGAAAGAGAAAGAGAATCTGTCACAGAGGTAGGTCAGGGAGGGTAGATGGGAAATAGGAACATTGGTAGCAGGAAATATTCACTGAAAGGACAGGTGATGGACATTATATGACTGAAACTTAATCATGAAGAATTTTATAACTATGTATACTATGGTGATTTATTGAAGCAATTAATTTTATTTTTTAAAAGGTTTATTTACAAAATAATGCTTACTTTAACAAGTTAAATTGATGTCTTCGGAAAGCATCCCATGTGTTTTACTGTAGTACTACACATTCTCATAGACAACACTTCTTACAACTACTAGTATATTATAATAATGCATCCAGACAGGGAATAAATATATTAATATTTCTCCTCATGGAAGTTCTCATTAGTTTCAAAAATCTGTGTGGTCATTACATAATAATACCAAGATAATTATGGCAAATAGCTAGTGGTTTTAGTTTAATTTAAAATTTGACTTTTTCAACCTCTTGAAGAAAGTCATTAAACTGAACGATTGATAGTGTAAGATTTTAGATTTTGATTTCTTTTAAAAATTTAGTGGAAGAAAAATTCATTCTCTCTATAAACACAAATTTATTAGCTGAGTGTGTGCAAGAACAAAAATATTTCCAGCCAGTCTATTTTTCTAAGGGCTTAGCTTATAAACATTTTTTCTAAACTTTTTAGGTACTTAGCTTTATTTCTATGTCTATTGCTTTTCATTTATCACTTAAAAAAGAATATTCAAGAACATCTTAATTTATATTAAGATGATATCTCAAAACAAGCATGAACTTAATATATGTAAACTATGAGAGTCATTATTTTATAGAAGGATGATTGGCTATATCACCCTTTTATAAATGTACAGTGTAAAGATAATTCTTAGAATCTGATTTTTTGTTCAGGTTAATTTTTTTTAATATCAATTCTTTCCTGGCTATGAGATTCCATTAAAATATCTAATGTGCTGGGGTTGGACAGATAGCACAGCGGTAAGGTGTTTGCCTTTCATACAGAAGGACGGTGGTTTGAATCCTGACATCCCATATGGTCCCCTGTTCCTGCCAGGGGCCATTTCTGAGCATAGAGCCAGGAGTAACCCCTGAGCACTGCCGGGTGTGACCCAAAACAAACAAACAAACAAAAAAATAGAGGATAATCATGGCTTATAACAAAAAAAAATAAAATTTTGTGGGTCATATTATACTTAACCAACTTCTTAATTTTTCTTATTTTAAATCCCACATTTTGTTGCAAAAAAAAGGCCTTATTTATATCTTAGTGACTTGACTTTAAGACTACAAGAATACCTGTCTCAAATAAGGGTGGTGGAGGAGGGAGGAAGGAAATGGGGGACTTGGTGATGAGAATGTTGAATGAGTGAAGGGGAGGGGGAAATTCTTTATATGACTGAAACCTAACTACAATCATGTCTCTAATCAAAGTGCTTAAATAAAGATATTAAAAAATGACTACATTGTTCTATTTTCAGAAATGTTTACCTTAATTCTATACAAGTGGAACCAGTTGAAAAATTTAAGAATTGAACCAGATTAAATTTAAGATTTAACCAGTTAAGAACTTTCTTAAAAGCTTGTGTCACAACCAGCATTGCTTAGAGCTTACGCGCATGTTTACGAGATCATTCTTGATGACCCACAGGGCTCAAATATCAGTGATCCTGGTGGTACTTGGGGAGTCAAGTACACCAAGGGATGTATTTGGCTCTGGGTTTGTGGACCACTCCTGGTGTTTCTTAATGAACCAAGTCAAGGATTATCCATGACCAGAAATATGCAAGACAAGAGCCTGTACTATCTCTCTTTGTCCTATAAAAGTTAATTATTAAGCTTAAAACTTAAAATGCTAACACCTTAAATATACAAACATAAATGGATTTTAAAGAAAATCTGCACACTATAAACAATTTTTGAAGACAAATACATTATTAAATATTAAGGTAAGATAAGGTAAAATTGATCACAAAGCAACAGTAATAATAATATAAACTTTATGATTCACAGAATACAGTCAACTTAGGACACATTTTGACCTTCACACAATTTTATAAATTATATGACATTTACCATTATATGAATGTTTATCATTTGTCATCCTCAATATAATCTATTTAACTTGGACTTATAAAATATTTCTGATATATATCCTACTGTAAAATGACCTAGCAAGGAATGGGTGATTAATAAGTATTTCAAAATGAGTGAATTTCTCAAGGTCACTCATCCAGTCATGGAAAAGTTAAGATTTAAACTGCGACTCAGGTCAAGTCTAGATGTCAAAGTATTACTATAGATAGTTTTGACAGGTTGATTCAGGGCATCTGTTTGCACATCTCTCTGATGAAACTGATTCAACAACTTCTTAATATAGTAAATCTTGAGCTATGTATACACTTTTTATAAAGGTGGAATAGCATGATAGGAAAAAAATCTATTCATTTCTCTAGTTTTAGAATTCAGCTTTGAGACAGAGAGTAAAGAAATGAAATTATGGAGATCGAGCATCTATGTCACCAATCTGGATAATTAGGTCACTGGTAGATATTATCAGGCTGAAATTATCTTTCTGATGTCAAGCCTTACTTTGTGTCTGCAAACAGGAACAACACAAATAAAAATACTTAACCAGAATTAATCAGATTTGCCTCGGACCATCTCAATTAGGTTTCTTGGAGGCATTACATTTCTTAACTCTAAAAGGCGCAACAATAAAGATTGAAATAATTTGATTTTAAATAAGTGCTAAAATTAGATCAGAGATATGTTATCATTTATTTGAGTTATTTTATTTGTTTCAATGTTTTATAATAAATATTGATTGCAATGCTATTTTCAGAATTGCTGGACTGAATGTCATAATCCTCAGAAATGTTGTGTGATTTCAGGTAAATTGTTTCTATGTCTGTGCCTATTAAATCATTACTTATGGCAGAGCCAAGCTAAAAATATCTGTAAAATAACTGAAAGCTATTTATTTATATTCAGTTATTATGGATAATAAGATAACATTTATAGAACCCTTATACAGTACAGACACTGATTTCAACATTTGCTTTGCATTGAGGCACATAGTTTCCAAACATACCTAAGGTAGGTACTATTATATTCCCCCATTTTACAGTTTTGGAAAATGAGGCACCGGCATCAAGAAACTTCATGATAGTTTCAAAGATACTAAGTAGTAGAACTGGGATGTAGTCTGGTTCTAAATTTTATGCTATTAAGCAATATCTCTTATTGTCTTTACACACAGAGTTATCAAATCCAACAGCACAAATGAAGATAATCACTTACTAAGAGATTACTAAGCACGACAAAGAGTTATCAGCATTATGATGATTACATTCAAATAATCCTAACAAATCCGGTATAAATGAAGATAGTTATTTCTAATCTATTGTACAGGATAGGAAATGAAAGAAGAATTTTAATTGAATAATTATGAATTACAACTCTATTTATGATTCAATATTTAATTTCAGATGTACAATGTTCCAACACCAATTCTTTCATCAGGGTTCTGTTCCTTCACCAATGTTTCAGTTTCCCTCCCACCCACCCAGCCTGCCTCTAAAATAGTCATTTTTTTTTATTTAGCCCTATTAGGTATGATGTTTTACAAATATGATAGTGATTGGGTACTGTAACTAAACATTTTGATATCAGTTTACCCTTAGAGGCAGTAACAGGATTAAATTCTCATCTTATTATTTTCATTTTCAAAGCCTACTTATTATTACACATATAAATTATGACTCACTAGTACAGAAGGTAAGGTGCTAGGCTTGCATTCAGTTGACCTGGGTTTCATTCGTCATCACTTGATATAAATTTTATGAACCCAGACAGAAACTTACCAATTTTGAGTTGAAACTTATCCTACACATTTCTTTATACACAAGAGGCTAAGTGGCTTTTAGAAATAAGGATTTGAGCTGAAAAAAAAAAATGACTATAAGTCAAAACTGTTACCAGTATGGAAAGCTTTTACTAAATTTATAGGTAAAAAATTCCATTTTCTAGGGAAAAAGGAAATAATGAGATTAAATTACATTAAATATAATATTAAAAAGGAGTTGTTGAATTTGAAAATTCAAATTAAAGTATTAATTAACATTCTTTTGCCCAGATTAAGCACAGATATCTCCTTAATTACCACAGCTGTTATTCCACAACCATAAGTCTGGCAATGTTTTAATATAAATATTTAAGAGCAGTTAGGTTCCTAAATAAAAAAATGTATAATCTTTTCTTCTTCTTATTTCCAACTATTGTTCCCATCAGATTCAATTTGAACACACAGGTCGAGCTCAGCATGTAATCTGGTGCTTGGCTTGCTCAAGAGTCAAGAGAGTTTATCTCCATATGTGAATTCACATTACATATTTTAATGTTTGTTTTTGAGGGGAGGGAAAAATGTAAGCAGAAGAAATTTTCTATGACTGACTATACTGCATTTAATAATATGTACACATTTTTACTATCCCCATCAATACCAAGAAATTTACTAAGGATAGTAGACAAATAAAATACAAAGAAATAATACATACTGACAGCAAAGAAAACACAAACATGGTAGAAACATCATCAGTTTCTACCTTAAAATAAACAATAAAATCTAATGGAGTTAATCTTTCCTAAAATACTAATCAGGCTTGAAATGAAAAAAAAAACATTAAAGCTTGGGTTTTAAGAAGATATTTTATATGTGTATAATAACTAATATATAAATATATAAACTTGTATTTATAGGTTGTGGATACAAAGGACACTTGTATACACATAAACACATATAGTTGTGTCTATTGTATGCTTTCTTAATTCTAAGAAGAAAAAGTGTAATTGATGAAAATCAGTCATAAAATTTTAACCATGTTTCTGCAAAAAAAACCAGAAGTGCCAAAGGGTAATGCATTGCTAATGGTTTCCAGTGGAATAAATAGACACTCTGACGTCAAAACTTTGTTACACTCCAATAACTGGCTCACTTGGGGTTTCAGGTACAGCAAGTTACATGTCAGTTTTAAATAAAGTTATAAAAATAGAATGCCTGGTGAACCATATTGTCGCTATGCAACCTGATATGATAAGATTTATATCCAATAAAACGTTAACAAAGGTGATAGATTACACCAAAATAGTATCTCATAGTTAAAGATGCCAAGACCCTTAAATCTTGGATTAAAAAATACTGCATTTTGCTTTATCTTATCTAAAATTGGTATACACCTGAGTTATCCATTGTCAGTACAAGTGAAATTAAATACACTTCTACATCCCAAACACAAGGTGATTAATGTACTGGTAAACCTCAATAGATTTGGTAATAATATTCTAAGCAGGAAACAAAATGAATAAATAATGGTAAGTATGAATGCAAAAAGGGAGGGGTAGGTTATTATATGTTCAAGCAGGAATTTCAACTCTTTTTCAGCAAGAATATTGCTCAAATAAACATTGGCATTTACATTCAAAATAGAGTAGCCTTACCCAAGAACTATACCTAAAATCATAAAATAAAAACCCATAGGGCCGAAGAGATAGCACAGTGGTAGGGTGTTTGCCTTGCAAGCAGCTGACCCAGGACCAATGGTGATTCGAATCTCAGCATCCCATATGGTCCCCCCATCCCTGTGCCTGCCAGGAGTGATTTCTGAGCACAAAGCCAGGAATAACCCCTGAGCACCACTGGGTTTGACCCCACAACAAAACAAAAATAATAAAAACCATAAAACATGCTCCAATTATGTCTTACATTAAAAATAAAAAATATGCTGAGTTTCATATAAGGAGAGTGAAAAGAAGATTGTACACAGTTTAAAGAAGCCCCAAAGAGCATATTTAGTCATGATTCCATACCAATGTCTTACTACAGCAAACATATTTGTACCAATAAGGAAAGAAACAAAATTTCTAATTGCTTCGACAGGAACAGTTATTAAGATGCTAGAGAGAGAATACAGGGGTTAAGACACTTGCCTTGTACATAGCTCATTGTAGTTCCATACCTGGAATACATATAGCTATGCTACTCTGTTTTTACATATTTTGTATAATAGACGCAAAGAGCAAGAAATTGACATAAATAATAAGATACTGATTTTAGCCCACTTAGGTAAGCTTTATCTCTTCTTTATTTATACATGAAACCATGGTAGTAAATAATTCTAGGCTGCAAAGAATCATCAGCAAACAAACAAAACAATTCTATTTCAAGGAACTGGTATTTTTCAGTAGAATTGGAATAAAAATTTACATAAATTACTTGCTTTGGTTAATGATGACAGTGGTAAGACTAAAAAGATAGGGGGCCTGGGAGATAGCATGGAGGTAAGGCATTTGCCTTTCATGCAAAAGGTCATCGGTTCGAATTCTAGTGCCCCATATGGTCCCCCGTGCCTGCTAGGAGCAATTTCTGAGCCAGGAGTAACCCCTGAGCACTGCTGGGTGTAACCCAAAAACCAAAATAAATAAATAAATAAATAAAATAAAAACAAAAAGAATAAAAAGATAGGAAGTATAGCTTAAGTGATGTGTTAATAAAGAAGTTGGGCTGTCTAACTGAGAAGGTGATGTTTGAAGGAGGAAAAGAGAGAGAAGAACATAACAAGAAACAGTTTGTACAATAACTTTAAGAGTCATATCTGTCCATTTTTAGGAAAAGTAGCCATAGTGACCTACGCAAAGTGATAAAGGAACAAATATGAGACTGAATATAATGGGCTTTATGGAGCTAGAAGCTCCATAAATTCATCATTGTAAATTCATCATTCTCTGTAAAATATGTATAACTCCAAAAATTTTGATTAAGAGGTGTAATAAGGACCCAAAAGATAACACAATGGTAGGGCATTTTCCTTGTACACAGACGATCCAGGACAAATGGTGGTTCAAATCCTAACATCCCATATTATCTCCTGTGCCTGCCAGGAGCGATTTCTGAGCACAGAACCAAGATTAATCCCTCAGCGCCATTAGGTGTGACTAAAAACAAACAAAAAAAAGAGAGAGAATTACCTGGTTTTTCATCTTTTAATTGAAGTAACACTACAAAATTAATCTTTTAATGGTTTTATATTAGAAATAACACAATAAGTTTCAGGGATGCATTATTATAAAATATATAAAGTAGCATCCATATAAAAAAATAAAATGTTCACTATTAAAAGTCTATGTTTTGAAAGAATTATTAAGTGCTACTGTGTTGAAAACATACTGAAGAAACCAAAAAAATATTGGCTAAGACTTTAATGCTGTTGAAGTCAGAGTGATAGTACAGTGCCACCCACTTTTGCTTTGCACATGGCTGACCCAAGTTTGATTCCTGGCATACATATGGTTCCCTGAGTGCTGCCAGAAGTGATTCATGAGCAAGAGTCAGGAGTAACACCTTAGCATTTCATGGTGTGGCCACAAAATAAATCAAATGAGTTTAATGCTACTATCTGAGTAAGATATGTAAAACTGAACTAGTGTAGTGACAATAAAGTTGGTGCAATCTATGTATTCATAACACATAAGAAGGTTGGAGATTGGAAGATTTATGATAGACTGGATACAGGTTGTGAGAGAAAGACAAAGGTCTTTGATACTTAAAATAGAGGTTTCTTTTACCATAAAGTTTTACCCCTTAGGCTAAAGGAAAATGTAGGCAGAATACTCAATTACACTGAATCTAAAGCTTTTTCAAGAATGAAACAACACTGGCCATGCAAGTGGAAACAAAGATAAACAAGTGGGACTACATTAAATCAAGAATCTTTTGCACCTCACAGGAAACAATTATTAAAGACTGCCCAGAGAATGAAAGTGTTAACCCAATAATCATCAGATAAGTTGGTAATATCTGAGAACTACAAGGCTCTGGTATACCTTAACAAGAAAATTATCTAGATTCATGCAAAAATGGGAAGAGAGAGAAAAGAGAGAGAGAGAAAGAGAGAGATATAGAGAGAAAGAGAGAGAGATGGGGTGAGGGCAAGGGGAAGGGTAGCAGGGCAACTGAGGACATTGTTGGCAGGAAAGTGCATTGGAGAAGCTTGTTGAACCATGGTGTTTTACAAAAGTAATATATACATATATATACAAGATATATGTCAAAGATGACCACTGGAGAGATGAACGGTTTAAGTAAAACAAATTTCACAAGATATCAATGTTCAAATTTAGTCACGATAAATTTGAGATACCTTTAAATCTCCAGAGACTTTAAGAATGAATTCAATTTTTAGTAAAAAAGAAATTTAAGTGTACAAATCTAAAATGCCAGTGAAAATATTAATAATCAAAATCACTGAAATCCTGTGATATTTAAAGAACTACTGTATTTAAAATAATCAAATTTGATGAATTCACTAAGAATGTGAATGTAAATAAAGAATAAAATAATTCCGATATTAGAACCAAGGAATTCTGGTGAAATTCTCATTGACACAAAATATTCATTTTTAACACTCATTAACTGAAATAAAATACATCAGGTGGCACCAGATAATGCATTTGGGGAATTCATTATTATATGTCTAAAATAAAAATAGAAGAAATAAAGCAGGGGTCTCAAACTCAATTTACCTGGGGGCCGCAGGAGGCAAAGTTGGGGTGATCCTTGAGTGCAAAGTCAGTAGTAAGCCTTGAACATTGGGGGGGTGTGACCCAAACAAATAAAACAAAACAAAAAATGATTTCTCTAGGGCAGGGCCACAAAATGTTGTACAGGGATCGGCAACGGTCCGCGAGTTTGAGACCCCTGATATAGGATTGACAGTTATTTTGCTCATGAATTCTTCCATGCTCTTTTCAAAGAAATACTTTTATAACACAGAACCCACAAGCTTCTACTTTAGTAGGTACAGGCTTTAAAATCATATTGTACATCCATTTGGTAATTCAGATTTTGTAAATTTAGGATATTCACAAGAAGAGTGCAGACCCTGTAAAGGGTTGGGGGCCGGGCGGTGGCGCTGGAGGTAAGGTGCCTGTCTTGCCTGTGCTAACCTAGGACGGACCGCGGTTCGATCCCCAGGTTGCCCATATGGTCCCCCGTGCCTGCCAGGAGCGACTTCTGAGCGAATAGCCAGGAGTAACCCCTGAGCATCACCGGGTGTGGCCCAAAAACAAAAACAAAAACAAAAAAAAGAAACTGTAAAGGGAACGAGGATCACACAAGCTTGTGATTCCTTACAAACGGCTACATCTGAACCTTTTAATATTACAGTTCAGAGCTGAATAGACAGGAGATATGCCTTGCACGCAGCTAATCTGGATTCAATTCCTGGTACACAATCACATTTCAGACCCTGAGTTTGCTTACTCAACCTTATAGGCCAACATCTACTTCTTTATCACTAAGGTTTACAACCTGAATCAAATGGCTGCACATGTGGAGGCACAAAAGCTCTCATTATCCCACCTCATACTACATACATTTGTATCACCTGTCAATTGTGAAAGCCAGCAGGAAAGAAAAAAAGCAACACCTTGCAAGCTTTCTGAAAACAGTGGAGCTAAATAACAACAAAAATTCACACACCTGTGCAGGAGCACAGCAAACCCAAAATGGGAAGTCCATTTACTATGCTCAGAGTGAAAATAATAGCATGGAAGAAATACCAGTACCAACCAGGTCTGTAATTCTCAGACAATGACTTTAGTGACACCATGTTGAGGATGTTTAATGATCTGAAAGAATGACACTGTTAAAAAAAAAAAGTACAAGAAAGTATGAGAAAAAGTAAGAAAACTATAATTAGAAGTGAGAGAAATGAAAACTAAGACAGATATAAAAAAAAAAAAAAAAAACTTGGGGCTGAAGCACAATAGGTCGGTTGTTTGCCTTGCACAAGGCCAATCCAGGTTTAATCCTGACATACCTGAAACACTGCCAGGAGTAATTCCTGAGAATTACTCGGGAGTCAGGGGTAAGCACTGAACACTGCCAGTGTGACCTAAAAAACAAAAAACAAACAAACAAAAAACAAACAAACGAACAAAAATAAAGCCTTCAGTAGAAAGTCTGAGCAACAGAATAATAGGAGCTAAGGAAAATATTTGTAATTCAAAATAGATGCAGAAAACCTCTAGAAAACAACAGAATATGGGAAAATGTCTAAAAACCTGAGTAATGAGTAACCCCTGAACAGTGCTGAGTGTCCAAAACCAAACCAACATAAGAAAAATCATATTTAATAAGTTAATATAATTGAGTGTGATCACCCAGATCTAACAGGTCCAAATGATTCTAGAAGCTCTGTACTTAGAGCTTAGATACATTGTACTTAGAATAACAAAAGTCGGGGCCAGAGAAACAGCACAATGGTAGGGCATTTGCCTTGCATGTAGCTGATGCAGGACAGAAGGTGGTTTGAATACCAGCATCCCATATGGTCCCCGTGACTGCCAGGAGTGATTTCTGAGCACAGAGTCAGGAGTAACCCCTGAGTGCAGTCGCGTGTGACCCAAAAACCAATCAAACAAATAAGTCAGAGTCTTTTTTATTAAAAGCAACATCATGACATTTATTTTCAGATTGAAAACTCTGGGTCTTCTTGGAATTAGGGCAGACCCTCAGACCCTACTGCTAGAAGCCTCAGCAGCCACATCCACACTCCATTGCTGCTATGTAAATAGTCCAGCTTCACAGTTTCATAACCACATTACAGAAGAAATGTCAAACCAAACTGATGCACTTCATGGGGTATACTGTTCTTCAGGTCGAAAACTCTGGAAATAGCCCAGTTCAAAGATCCTGGAGCATGTGCAACCTCCAAATTTAACATTACTGATTGGCAAGTAGGAGAACAGCAATTTAAATGGGCAAGGAGTATAAGCCTATTGGATTTCAGGTATGATGGAGACCTAATGTTCCAGAATGGCTACTAGTTTTGAGAAAGTTCCGGGAACTGAGGCAACAGACTTTGAGACAGCATGCCTGAAATGATGTTGGCCAAACAGATGGATGCAATCGTTCCCAAGATTATATTTACAATTAGGTTGCACCTTTTGCAAATATCTGATCTGGGTGTTGTCTCCATGTGGCAGGAAAATGTCCCCCCCCTCCCTTTTTTTTTTTTAACTATCTCATTCTTTTAAGATTTCTTGATAAGGTACCTATGCCTGAACCCACTGCTTATATAAACAGACCCTGTCACCTAGTAAATTTACTTACTGTTCATCAATCAGTAGTCTTTTTCTGACTCATCTTTCCAGCTGAGCACATCCACTATGCCATACTGGGCAGCTCAGAGGCCCACTAAGCTCAACAAACTAAAACAATAACACTGAAGGCTCAACTAGTAACAAACAGCTCAAAAAACCCCTAGGACAATGACTTTGATAATGCTCTTGTGAGATATAACAACTTTCTATTACTGAACTATTTTTTTCTAATTTTTATTTTAACACCATGCTTTACTAAGCTGTTCATAATACTGGTATTTCAAGCATGAAATATTCAAATACCAACCCTGACACCAGTATGACCATCCCTTCAATAGTAACTCGTCATTCACTCACCACCATAGCCTTGCAGGCACAAATAAATTTACTTCATATTGTTTGTTACAACAAAGGCAACTGGAATGACCAAATCTTAGATATCAAATTAGACTATGATTCATAGAATAGTGAAGGGATATAGTTAAAAAAAATGAAATAACAGGAACCGGAGTGATAGCACAGTGGTAGGGAATTTGCTTGCACGCGGCTGCCCAGGACAAACATGGGTTTGATCCTCAGCATTCCATATGGTCCCCCAAGCTAGGAGCAATTTCTGAGTGCATAGCCAGGAGTAACCCCTGAGCATCATTCCAAAAATGAGAGATAGAGAGGGGGGAAGTAGAGAGGAGAGAGAGAGGAGAGAGGGAAGAGAGAAATAACATCAATAAAACAAGTGCTTCACCAAGAATACTCTATCGAGTAAGATTATCATTCAGAGTTGAATAAACTATATGACATGAGTAAATGCATACTGAGGGCGAAGTGCAAATAAGTTTTGTTTTTTAGAGAAAGTTCTTTAGTGCTTCTTGAAGGACTTCTTTCAAGGCTCTGAATTCTCTAAGCTGTTGCCTGTCCATAAAGTGTCATATAGTTTATTCAAAGCTTGCTAAAGGTATTATATGTTTTAGTAATAAGACAGTGTTTCATTTACAATGAACTGTTTATTCAGACAATATTTTTATATCTAGGGAGATTCTTTATTAACATGTTGCAATTATTGATATAGATACTTAAGCATTATCTATAACATTTTTTACACCTCCCTCATCTATAACATTTTCTAATAGAAATCAATTATTTCCTTATAGAGTAAAACACATTTGGGGGGGGGGTTTGACCCACACCCGGTGATGCTCAGGGATTTATGCGCTCAGAAATTGCTCCTGGCTTGGGGGACCATATAGGACTACAGGGGATTGAACCACGGTCTGTCCTAGGTTGTGAGTGCAAGGCAAACGCCCTACCACTTGTGCCACTGCTCCGGCCCCATTAAAACACATTTTTAACATTTATAAGCCTATTCATATTTTCCTTTAGACTGTGGGGGTTAGGGATTTTAATTTGTTGCTGCTGTTGTTATTTTTTTTGTGTTAATGTTCACAAAAATAAATGACATCTTCTGGTTTCAATAAAATAAAGTATAAATATAGATATTAATAACAACATTTATCTATAATATACATGTAACTAGTATATACTTTATTCATTTTAATTTTATTCAACTTCAAGGGCTGAAAATTGCATTTCATTATTTTATCAATAACAGTAAAGGAAGGAATGAAAGAAAAACTGACATAAAGGAAATGGCTTCTTGATAAAATTGATTAGAGTTTGGATGTCACCCAAAGAGCTGAAGAACAATGGTGGTATTTGAGTAAGAGATCTAGAAAGTATAGGCAGTGATGGATAACCAAGAAGAATATTTAAAAGAGCAATTTTCAAGATGCAAGTTTTGATAATGTGAATCAGGATGAGGTGAAATAGAAAAATACTTAATTACAGTTAAGGAAGCCAAAGCATAGCGATATCAGACTAATTAATGGAAGATGGAAAGACTGATTAATAATATATACTAAAGTTGATTCCTGGAGTACCAGGTACCTAATTTATATGAGACAATCAGCACTTTCTGAATTATTAGAGGCAAAGACTAATATAGAATCATATTACTTTTGAATGGCATAGGAACAATAAATCTCTATAGTAATGACTCAGTTATACAAGAAAATAAAAATGAGCTTCAACAAGTTTTTTGAAAAAAAAGTTTAGAATTTGTTCAAAGATTTAGTGCTCTTAAAGTTGGAAGATTTACTAATTATAGAATTTACTATTGAAAGATTTGTGTATGAAAAAACAAAGCAAAATGCTGGCCTAAATAAAAAGTTCTGCATTTAGCAATAAGAGATCTGGACCCCCAAAATGACAATTCTCATACATGCTTTTATCAAACATTTGGAGATTCAGTTCTATGGGAGAATGGTATGAAGAGCAAAAGGCATAGTTTATCTGTCTTAAACTAGTTTCATTTGTTTCTCTAGATAGTAGTAGTTCCAAAAATACATGACTAATAAGCAAATGTAAGATCAGAAAAATCAAAAAGTCTTGAGGAAAATTACACATTTCATATTTAAAGGTAGTTTTCGCTGAAAAATATGAAGGAAAATCCGATTTGATAGTTTTTATTCAACAATTATTTCCCCAAAATACCTGTAGAAATTCCTCTCTGACATACCAAAACAGAAAGAAGAGTAGGAAGACCAAAAGGGAAGAACTAAAATTGACATAGTGGTTAATCTGATACATTTTATTAGTGATGCAGAAATAACAATGGTTTCAGAGTAACTGAGAAGTCAAATGTCACTGATAACAAGAGATAGCTTTCTCTGGAGATAAAACATAGAAGTAAAGGTGATTATCTACACAAGAAAAGCAAGTAAGAGAAGGTAACTTTGACCTCTGAATCAATAGTTAATTTTGTTGAATCAGTCATGCATACAGCCTAGAAACAGCTTCTCGGCTTCCATTTTACAAAAATGAAGATAATGACAGAGAGAAACATCATTTTTAGAGAATTTCAATTCTAAAATACACTCCTACTATGCAACACAACTAAAATAGGCAATTTCATATAATAAGTCATTAAATAACACATCCTTGAACCCTATAAAAACCATAAAGGATATACCAAGATATATATACTCTTTCCAAAAAAAAAAAATAAAAGCTAATTTACATTTTACAAAACCTTAAAACATGAAGTACTAGAGACATTTTAAGTTTTATAGAGGTACTTAGAAATTCTAACTTATTTACATAATAAATCTAAGAATACAGAAAACAAAAATGACAAATTCACAAATAGTAAATGCAAAGGTTTACCAATCATCTTTAATAATTAATAGGAAAAATAGAAAATCAGTCAAAGAGAAGAGAGACTTGGCCCACACAATCAATCAATCTGAGGCAATTAATTCATCTAAATATTTCCTCCCATGACAGCATGATACAAATTTATTTCAAGTACTGAGCTATAAAAGGACTACATATATTTAAAAGGGTTTAAGACAAACCAAATAGATTTATTAACCAAAATATACTAAAATGTTTTAAAATAGATTAAAGATTTCTGTGAAATTTCCCAGTATGTGAAAATTAAATAATTTCTTTTAAACAACTCGTGGGTCAAAATGAACCATCTACTATCTAGATAGGAGTAGTTTCAAAAGTACATGACTAAGAAGCAAATGGATGATCAGAAAAATCAAAAAGTCTTGAAGAAAATTACACATTTCATATTTGATAGGTTTTATCAAAAATGTGGCTGGAAAGACTGTACAGTGTGTGGCCCTTGTTCAAAAGAAAAACAAATCTAAATCTATCTTAAGGGACATGTACAAAAACTCTTAACAAAATTTTGGTAAACTAAAATTAACAATATGCAAAAGAGTAAATTACTCTTATGTGACAAAGTGAGGCTTATACTAAGACTGAAAACAACTATAATAAAAATAATCTAATATGTGCAATATGACTTAATTCCAAGGCTGTATGGTTACTGAAGCATTAGGCAACAAATCAGTATAGCTTACTGTGTCAGCAGACATCAAAAATAATCATCTTCATTAAGTGCACAGTATTTACTTAAAATACTATAGCATTTTACAGACTATAACTTCCTTAAACTGACAGATTAAAAAATATATAGCTAGCCTCATACTTAATGGTAAAATATTGAATCTTATTATAAATGCAGGGTGTTCAGAAGAAGTGAAACTGTTTCTATGCAGATGGTACAAATTTCATGGAGAAAAACTGAAAGAGAATCTGTTCAAAAGAACTATAGTCATTTAATTTAGTGAACTGCTGGCTACAAAAATTAATAAATAAAAACTAAATTTTAGAAATTTCATTAAAAACAGTGTAAAAATTAAAATACTTTGGGATCAATCTGACCAAAAAAAATATAATATTTATATACTAAAACCAATCAGTGGCTGCAGCAATAGCACAGCGGATAGGGCATTTGTCTTGCATGCAGCCAATAAGGTTGGATCCCTGGCATCCCATATGGTCCCTCGAGTCTAATGTGTGATTTCTGAATGTAGTGCCAGGTGTGGCCCAAGAACAAATAAACTATTAAAAAAACAAAAAAGAAATGGGGCCGGGCAGTGGCACTGGAGGTAAGCTGCCTGCCTTACTGCGCTAGCCTTGGATGGACCGTGGTTCGATCCCTCGGTGCCCCATATGGTCCCCCAGGCCAGGGGCGACTTCTGAGGGAATAGCCAGGAGTAACCCCTGAGCGTCACTGGGTGTGGCCCAAAATCCAAAAAAAAAACAAAACAAAACAAAACAAAACAAAAAAAAAACTAATCTATACATTAAAAGAATCAATGTCTCAGAGATATTTTTAATTGAAATTGAAAATATAATCTTATGTATATACAAAGACAGTCAAAATAAGTTTGAAAAAAGAGGAACAAAAATAAGCTTATATATTATCTGATTTCAATATTTACCATAAAGATAAAATATCCAAGAAAATGGTATATTTATTCCATAGACAAAAGATAAATATATTAGAAGAGAAGTCCAATATTAAACACAAATATTCACAAACTATCACCAATTACTTTTTGACAAAATTCCAAAGGCCACACAGTCCCAAGAAACTAAGGCAGACAGAGATCAGCAGTGGGATCCTTTTTAATTGAGAAGAGCCAAGTCAGTGCACAGTGAGGGAAAGAGGAGCAACAGGACAAAGGGATGAGTCTTCCAACAACACAATTCCAAGAAACTAAGGCAGATAGAGAGATTGGCCCTGGGGTCCTTTTTAACTCAATAGAGCCATTTTTGCCCCAGGTCATTGGGTCTAGAAAAGAATGCTGCCACTTTTCTTAGCTTCAATGAGCTTCACTGTAACACATAAAAACACCACCACACTACCAAGGTCACCATGGGATTGCAGCACAGAGCCCAGGATACTTAATGCATAAAGATGGTCATTCAAAAGATCCAACTAGTATCAGTAAATATATAGCCTCTCCAATAAGGACTTTAGAGTAGAAAATGTTGAGGTTGTTCAAAGTACTAAAAGAAGCCATGAAATGGACAACAATACGACTCAAGAGGATATGAAAGCATTAATGAGAGAATTTCAAAAAGAAATGGCAGAATTGGAAAACTTGGTAAACAAAATGAAAAACTCACTGGATAGCCTCACTAGCACAGTAACAGCTGCAAAGGACAGAAATATTGAGCTTGAAGATGAATTGCATAACACTTAAAGACACTTGCAGAAATTGGAAATAAGTCTTAAATGAACTGAGGATGAAACAATTCTCAAAATAAGTTAATAGAAAACAATTGATCTTTGGGATGAATTCAACATAAAAATCACTGGGGTCTCAGAGATTTAGGAAGAAAACCCCTATATAGAATCAATAGTCGGGGTCCAGGAGATAGCATGGAGGTAAGGCGTTTGCCTTTCATGCAAAAGGTCATCGGTTTGAATCCCGGTGCCCCATATGGTCCCCCGTGCCTGCCAGGAGAAATTTCTGAGCATGGAGTCAGGAGTAACCCCTGAGCACTGCCGGGTGTGACCCAAAAACCAAGAATCAATAGTCAAAGTTTTCATTGCTGAGAAATTCCCAAAGTTGAAAAGTGCATGCATATTCTGAACATCCATAAATTACCTGCTAAAAGAGACCCAAATAAAAGCATCCCAAGGCACCTCCTAGTAATGATGAAAGCCATAGATGGAGTACTGAAGGCAACATGAAAAAAAGATAACCACGAAGAGTCCTTGAAGGCTCTATCTATGGCATTGGTAGAATATAGTGTAAAAACTCAATGAAATACCAAGAATACTCCACTCAACTAAACTTCATATAGATTTGAAGGAAGGATACACAGTTTTGTGGATAAATAACAGCTCATGAAATTTACAAACTCAAAACCAACTTTGAAAAAATTGAGAGGGTACTTGAAGGAAAGAGAAACCCCACAAATACAACAAACTTCAACAAAAAGATGGCAAAAATTCCATGAAAATCATCGCTCTCAACATCAATGACCTTAATGTTAAATTAAGAGACCAAGTGGCAAAAATGGATCAAAAAAATGAATTGGTATTTTATGCCGTAGAAAACCCACACACAACAAACTTCCAAAAAAAAAAAAAAAGACGGCAAAAAAATTCTATGACAATCATCTCTTTTAATGTCAATGGACAAAATGCGTTAAATAAAAGCACAATACAAAACTGACAGAAAATTGAATTTAACATTTTACTGCCTGCAAAAACTGCAAAGGCGAAAGAATGAATGAAAGATAGGGCTTACAAAACCATGGCGCTAAAGACAAGTAGACACATGCAAAACTATCTCCATCATATCCTTTGTAATCTGCACAAAATTCACTCTAACTTTGTCAGTAACCAAAACAAAATATAAGTAGGAAGAAATTTGGCTATACTCTGTAGTGTTCAGGACTTATTCTTGGCCCTATGCTCAAGGGCTCACCCCTCATGGTGCTCAGGGGATCATATTCAGTGCTGGGGAAATAAACCAGAGTTGGTCCTATAAAAGTAAGCGACATGACATCTGTACTATCTCTCTGTCTCTCAAAGAATAACAAACATAAGATAATATTATGTTCATAATTTCAAAAGGAGTTCTTAGCTGTAATATCCAAAGCACAATACATACAAAAATATATTGTATTTCCCCAAAATCAAGACTTTCTATTCTTTTGGAAAACTGCAATAAGAATAAAGAGAAAAAAATAAATAGTTGATTAGATTTGCAAATTTCATTTGTAGTAAAATTCTTTAGTCAGAATTAAAAATGTTCTCAATACTCAAAAGGAAAACTCTGAATAGATACTTTACCAAGAAAGTTAGATGAATAGCAAATCAGGACATCAAATGATGCTCAACATTGTTTGGTTTTAGGGAAATAGAAATTACAAACACACTACAAATACTACATATTAATATATGAAGGAAATAAAAAAAATACTATCACTATCTACCTACATTGTCAAGAATACAAAAGAAACTCTTTAGGGTAAGCAGTTTCTCAAAGAGTTAATAAAATAGGAATCTTCATGATAAAAATATTTTTTGGTCATTTTCACTTTCTGTAAATAAATCAACTGATTAAGAAGTTATCTTTGAATACAGTATTACATAGAAATTCATGTGCATATGGATAGAGGATTTAAAGAACTTACCTTGCATATAGCTTAAACCAGTTTAATCTCCATTACCACATATCCCCTGAATAATGTCAGGGAACTGGGAATAAACCCCAAACTACCAGCTATGACTGAAAACAACAAAATTTTGTTTTTACTTCAATTTTATAATCCCCAGAACGAAAGACTATTAAGTTTGTCCAAGGGTTACTCCTGAGCATGGATACAGAAAATATAGGGCACTACCAAATATAATCTATAAGCCAAAATAATGGTGGTGGTGGTGGTGGTATTAGTAAAAGAAGTAGAAGCAGCAGTAATAGTAGAAGTAGCAGAAGTAGTAGTAGTAGTAGTAGTAGTAGTAGTAGTAGTAGTAGTAACAAATGATATAGGTGATGTTTACTTTTCTGAATTTAATTCCTAAGTTTATTAATTAGTAAAAGATTTGAAGATCAAAAGTGAAGCAAAAATTTCAGTAAACTTTATTTAATGTTAACGTGTTTTACCGTTAAGATACTAGTTATACTTCTGAAAGTTGATTATGGGACAAATGAGTCAAAAATCAATAAGAAGACAGTATTTTTTGTTTTGTTTTGTTTTGTTTTAGTTTTGGACTTGTAACATAGAATTTTCTTTTCTCACTCCTAGAAACATTTGTTCAAATCATCAAACAATCTGAAAATGTATTCCTAGGTTCTTGCCTTGTTCATACAAGTCTTAGGTAATGGGTCACATTATAAAAAATGCTAATTGAGGGTTTTCTGATCCCTGCAAGAGAGTGCAGAGAGAGACCACAGCGAACTTTACGAACTTGATTCCATCATTGTTCACTGTCCAGGAGATCCCAGATAAAGGCAATCCCATCTTCTTCCTGCTGGTTCATTTATAAAGCCATTGTACTCCTCGGTTTTTTGCTTTCTGACTGATCCCTCAATGTCAATGGACTAAATGCACCAGTTAAGAGATAGAGTGGCAAAATGAATCAAAAAGATGAATCTAGCCTTCTACTACCTACAAGAAACACACCTGAATAGTTAGAACAAATATAGACTCAAAATCAAAGGCTGGAGGAAAATCATCCAAGCAAACAAAACCCGTAAAAAATCTGGGGTGGCCATATTAATAGACGATGACACAAACTTTAGACTCAGAAAAGTTGTAAGGGACAAATATGGACACTTTGTACTAATCAAAAGAACAGGAAGAAATTGCAACACTAAACATATACACACCCAATGAGAGACTAACAAAATATCTAATACAGTTATTGACAAATTTGAAGAGGATATCAATAATAGCACAATAATTGTGGGAGACCTCAAAACAGCCCTGTCAACACCTGATAGGTCAACCAGACTGAAACACAACAAAAATATAGTAGCCCTAAAAAGAGAAATGGAAAAAAGAGGCCTAGTATATAGATATAGATATATATGATACTCCATCCCCAGAAACCAGGATACACATTCTTCTCCAATGTACATGGGTCATTCTCCAGGATAGATCACATGCTGGCACATAAAACATACCTCCATAAAAACAAGAGGATAGAAATTTTTCAGGCTACCTAGACCGCCTTTATGGAAAACAATATGGAGATTCCTCAAAAACCTGGAAATTGAACTCCCGTATGATCCAGCTAAACCATTCCTAGGAATATACCGTAGGAACACAAAAATACAATTCAAAAATGCATTCCCCATACTAATTTTCATTGCAGCACTATTTACAATAGCCAGACTTTGGAAACAACCAAGATGCCCTTCAACAGATGAATGGCTAAAGAAACTGTGGTACATATACACAATGAAATATTATGCAGCCATCAGAAGAGATGAGATGAAGTTTTCCTATACATGGATGTACATGGAATTTATTATGCTGAGTGAAATCAGTCAGAGGGAGAGAGATAGACACAGAATAGTCTTACTCATATATGGGTTTTAAGAACAATAAAAGACATTTTTTGTAATAATTCTCAGAGACAATAGAGATGAGGGCTGGTAGGTCCTACTCATGATGTGAAGCTTACCACAAAGAATGGTGAGTACAGTTAGAGAAATAACTGTAGAGTATTTGATATTCATTTTATGTATGGTATTTATAAATAATAAAGTTTGAAGGGGAGGCCAAAGGAGATAGTTGGACAGTGACAGTTGGAAAGTGACAGTTGGAAAGTGACAGTTGGAAAGTGACGGTTGGAGAGAAAGTATAAAAGGGGGGAAGAGACAGCCAGAAGGGACCGGACTGGGAATAGAAGAAGGAGGAAGAAGAAAAGGGGGAGGAAGGAAAAGGGAGGTTTGGGAGGACTGGGAGAGAGAGG
>PVKC010015316.1:0-21579 GCA_004027635.1 Crocidura indochinensis
TTTTTTTTTTTTTTTTGTTTTTTTTTTTGGTTTTTGGACCACACCTGGTGATGCTCCTGGCTCTGCGCTCAGAAGTCGCTCCTGGCTTAGGGGACCATAAGGGAAACCAGGGGATTGAACCACGGTCCGTCCAAGGCTAGCGCAGGCAAGGCAGGCACCTTACCTCCAGCGCCACCACCAGGCCTCCCAGGAGTGATTTCTGAACAGAGAGCCAGGAGTAACCCCTGAGTGTTGCCGCTGTGACCCAAAGAAAAGAAAAAAGAAAAAAAAATGTATAACCTCTGTAACCCCTGAGCATCACCGGGTGTGGCCCAAAAACCAAAAACCAAAAAAAAAAAAAAAGCAATAAAAAAACCTATTGTATTTTCAAAGATCACTGAATTTACTTTCATTACTTGCTAATTATTTACTATTATTTTTCAAGATGAACAAAATTTTAGAGCTAATATAAAATTGAAGGATGATTGAAGAGTGTTAGTAAATTGTGCACTTAAATCTAAATAAAAAATATTCAGATATAAATCTTTTCTCTGTTTTATTGAGTTTCTACAGTGCAAAGTCTTATCTTTGAGTATAGGTTTAAATAATTCCATTTCAGGGGGCTGGGCGGTGGCGCTGGAGATAAGGTGCCTGTGCTAACCTAGGACGGATCGCGGTTCGATCCCCTGGTTCCCCAGATGGTCCCTCGTGCCTGCCAGGAGCGACTTCTGAGCGAATAGCCAGGAGTAACCCCTGAGCGTCACCGGGTGTGGCCCAAAAACCAAAAAAGAAAAAAATTCCATTTCAAAGACATTGTTGCAAATGAAATAATCACAATTTTCTTTTGTGCAATATATTTTAGTGTTATGGTATCATTCGACACGATACAAAGTATATGGCATTATATATATTTTCTTCTCTCTGAAAATTAAACTGATTGTGTAATGACCCCACAAAATCTAATTTATTCTGGCAGATATTTAAGTAATCTTGACTGACTATCTTCTTTTGTGTTTTCAAATTCCTATAGTACTTCAATCATTGATTGGCTTATCTGAAGAAAGCATAAATCTGATGAAGGCCTCACATTATATGACAGTTCTACATCTAACTTTTAGGAAATTATAGAAACGTCTTCTTACTCCTTTGTCTTTACTTCACACTAAGATTTTCTGGTCATTAATTTAGATATTTCACATTATCTTTTTGTGAAATTTAAATCAAACTGTTAAGAGCACATATGTCAGAATAATAAAAATATTTTTAGAAATTTCTATTGTTTCATAAGTGCTAACCACAATATTTTAATGCTTCTTACAGATAGAGACTTCCTTTGTCATCCAGCAAGAGTTGTGTGCAGACTGAATGATATGCTTGTTGTAAGATAGTCATATTGTCTTTTGGAAGCAACATCTTAAAGAATGTACAATATGATTTTTGAGTGTAAAACAAAGGAAATTAATATGTGTTTGAACTTTTCATAGTCAACCCCATGTAGAAAATACCCAAATATATTTTCATTAACATATACCTGGAAATTATATAATGCCCCCTGATTCCACCCTCATCTCTTAGCTTTTAAATTCCTCTACTTGGGCTTGAAAGACATTACTTAAGATACACCTGAAAAGAGAATCAAAATCAGTGAACCCTCACAAATTTGGCTTGTACCTCCAAAAATTTTCAAAATTTTCAGTTTATGGATGCAGTTTGAATTATAATTTATAATTGTTTTCATTTATAATTTGAATTTTATTGAGTGCTACTTAATTTGGGGGAATTAATATACAGGATCTAGTAAATTGAAAGATTTCATAATCTAAGATAGAGCTGGTATATGAAATATTAAGCTTGGAAATTGTCTGGTGTGGAAATGAGACCCAAGTTAGGAAAATCAGACAGCTTTCTTGGACATCAAATGTCCAAGGTACTAAGAAATCAGTGATTAGGCTCCACAATATGTTAATGCAAAAAGGAAAAATTTTTTTAAAAATCTGAAGATTTGTGCTATAAAAATTAAAATTTAAAATAAAATCTAGGATCTATCAGATATTTTGTTTATCAAGCCATAAAATTTACTGATTTCGATTTGTGGGTCATACTTGGGATTGCTCAGAGCCTACTCCTGACTCCGTGCTCAGGGATTATTTCTGATAGGGCTGACAGGACCTGATAGGGTTCTGGGGATCAAACTCAGGTCTATCCTGTGCAAGACAAGCCCCCTACCAATTATCCTCTGGATTCTGCCCTTATTAAAATGTAATATGTTCATTAAATCTCAGTATCAATTCCTTCTCTCCCTCTATTTGCTTTTCTTTCTTCCTAATCCACTTGGAAGAAAGTTGTTCACATGTTAACCTTGTGTCTATTGAGCCCTAAGACTGTGGCTAATTGAAATTGAGATGTATTATAAGGATGAAATACAGGCCAGATTTAAAAAATAGCTGAAAACTTATAAAATATCTTCTTCTTTTATATTGATTGAATCAATTATTTAGAAATAATATGAGAAGTCTCTCCAGTCTAAAAGTTGTAGGACCTTTGGGAAAAATTATCGATACTCTAGATATTTAGATTCTCCGAAAGTCTGTGTGAATTAAAATTGTGGATATAAAAATCTATACTTAATTCAGGAACTGAATAATCAAGTATTGGAATTTATATATAAAGAATTTTTAATGAGGCATAAAATTTTGTAATTGAGGATTGCGATATAGCAGAGAAATGTTCAACTCCTTCTTTCAAGTCTTCATCAAAATGTTCATATTAAGGACTGGATAATACAGAAGCCATGGTGCTTGCTTTGCCTGTCTCCAAATCTGGCTCTTTTCCTGGTACCATATATAGTCCCTCAAACTCACTGAAAGTGACAAACATAAAAAGACCCTCTTGCTGAAGCAGAGAGACTGAAAGAGCTCAGTTATGATTTTATTCATCTGATAGTAATAGGGAAAGTAACATGAGTGACGGATGGAATTGAGAAACTTTCTGATGTTGCCAAATGTTCGTTTTGAAAGAGAAAACATAAGACAACATGATATAAAACAGACAGGAAGACACTCAGACCTGCATTCCTGATCTCTCAGACATGGAATATTTCTGGATCAGAAGGCTCCACAGAAATGTTTTAATTTGTAAAATAACAATACTTGTAATAATTTGTAAAATAACAATGATACAGCTAATATCTAATTTCTGCTCTGAGTCCATACCTAGCAGAATATTTTTTCCATTTGGAGATGACAAATCCAATGATTGCCAAAGAGCAGAATGAGAAAGCCATTGGTAATTCTCTTGATTCATAGAGGGAATTCATTAACATGCAGGTAGACATGGTAAAGATAGAGAAGAACACATTCAAGAGACTGTCATTTCATCTATGTTATCTGATGACAAAGGCTCTATAATGGCACTGTGGTTCGAAAGATACATTCTTTAATAAGGCTAAACTTTGATAACCAAACTACAAGGATTTGAGCGGAGCCAGATGGACCATACACCTGACTTTCACATTGGATTAAGGTTGTGGGTCAATTGTTGTGTTAATAAGGAATATGAACCAGATATGCCTTGGACTGGTCATTTCTTACTTACCTATTGGAAGTTTTGGGGTGGGAGGTAGAGAAAAATGCATAGTGTTTGAAGGGGAAGAGGGTCAAAAGTATTTGTTAATCTTTTAATTTTCTTTCTTTGTTTCTTTCTTTTTTTTGGGGGGGGAGGGATCACACCCTGCAGTGCTCAGGGGCTACTCCTGGCTCTGCTCAGAAATAGCTCCTGGCAGGTTGGGGACCATATGGGATATTGGGATTTGAACCACTGTCCTTTTGCATGCAAGGCAAATGCCTTACCTTTATGCTATCTCTCCGGCTCCTCAAATGTATTTAATATTAATTAAAAAATCAACATACTTAGTAAAACGGATAAAATTGCTAGGCATTCATAAAATTACCTATTGGCCTTTAGACAGAAAAAAAATAATAATGAAATAATGAAAGCTAATACATGAAAAGATGAGAATGTACCAAAGCTCTTTTCAGAGGTTTATTAATGACTGTCCTTTAAAAATTATCATTATAAATGAAGGAATAACATAAATTTGCTACATAGCAAATTCATGCTGTTGAAAAATATATGAAAAATAAAGCAAAAACAAATTTAAACAGGGGAAATAATAAAAAAAAAGTAGAAACCAGTGAAATAAATAATTAAAATTAGTCAACTGGGGCGAAGTAATAGCACAGCAATAAGGTGTTTGCCTTACATGCTGCAGACCCAGACAGACCTGGGTTCGATCCCGGATATCCTAAATGGTTCCCTGAGCCTACCAGGAGTGATTTCTGAGTGTAGACCTAGGAGTAACCCCTGAGTGCTGCCAGGTGTGGCCCCCACCAAAAAAAAATTAATCAACTGATTTTTAGAAATAAGTTCTTTATTTACATATTGAGATTCTGTGGGTTTACAATGCTATGAATAATATCTTGTCTGAGTCCAGAGTGATAGTATAATGCTTAGGCCTGGCTCAGACTGAACTGAACCCCATATAGACCCCCTGAGGATCACCATAACCTGATCATCATGAGAACCTGGAGTAGAACTGCTGGGTGTGACTGAAAAAAAATCAAACAAATAAACAAACCAAAAAGATTTCCTATGCAATAATTCCATAGTTATTACCAGTTTGTTGCTTCATAAGAAAAAGTGAAAGACTTCATTTTGGGGCAAGAGGATAGCTCAAAAGGGTAAAGCACATTCCTTTAATGTGTTATATCCCAATTTATTTGCAGAATTATCCAAGGTCTTTCAATTCCCTGCCCCCACATTTCCCACAAATACACCAGCCATCATAGTTATTGCTCAGATGGTCCCAGCATTGTAGGGCAGGAGTATTGAAACTTCAAATCTGTGCAGAAAGAGTATCACCTGGTGTGAAACCTATGGACCTTTAGTACTGCTTAAGAGCACCACAGCACACCCCCACACCACCCCCACACCACCACACACATGCAAACAAGGGGAAAAACTGGTCATGTCTTTAATACAGTTAATCAAGGACACAAAAGAAAGACACTGAAGCACCTGTAAAAAAGAAAAAAAATAGACAACACACATGATACTATTAAAAAAATACAAAGAAAGCAATGTGTATACATACTATCTCTTGTTTTGCTAATAGCCTAACAGGTATAAAAATAAAGCCCATTGTGGTTTTGATTTGCATTTTCAAGAGGAGTAATGAAGCATTTAATTTGGTTTATTTGTTAACAACCTTTGTCTACACTTTGATTAAAATTTTTCATGTTACATTTTGTATATTAGTCCTCTATCAGCTATATGGTCTACATTTTTTTTTGTTCTGGAGAATGCTTCTTTATTCTACTGATTAATTTTTGGCTGGGCAGAGACAGTTTGATTTAGTCCCACTTTTGACTTTTGCTTTAGTTAAGACTTTTGTTTTAGTCAAAACTCACTTTTCAGTTTTTTTATGTCATATCAAAAAATTATTGTCTAGACTGTCAAGTTTATTTTTTCTCTTTTTTTCTTTTAGGAGTTTTATGGTTTCAGGTCTTGCATTTTAGGCTTCAATTCATAAGTTATCTTATAACTTATAAGTTATAATTCATAAGTTATGAATGGTTTAAGATAAGAATACAAATTTGCTCTTTTGTATGTTATTGAATATATGCTTTTGTGACAGTATATGCTATATTCATTCTATCTTAGTTAGGACAGAAAATAAATGTAAAAAGTTCTCTTCTTTAGGAATCTTATTTTATAGCAACTTGATCATTGACCTTAAAATTAATGGTAAAATCCTTATATATTTTTCACAGTTAATAGGTTATCCTAATACCAAAATGTCTTCTCAAGTAATTCCACTCTCAGAAAACTGATGAAACCAAATTCAGAGATACAAGATTTCAATTTCTACTACCTCTGTTTCATGGTGAACATGTATATGTATAAGTATGCTTGAGTCTGATCTTTCTAAGAGACTTTCAAATTTCATTTATTGGTGGGGTCTGGAGATATAGGACAGTAGATAGGAAATTTTGCCTTGCAAATGTCAACTAGAGTATGATCCTTAGAAACCTTTGTGGTTCCTGGAGTCCCACCACAATTAATCGCTAAGCACAGATCCAGGAGTAAGCCATGAGCACAGCCAGCCATAGCATCAAAAACAAAAAAATATACAACCCCAAACCTAACAAAAATAACTGATCCTTTACAGTTTCCTACTTGGGGGAAGGGAGTTCAGTGGCTCTACATTCTGTAATCACTCCTGGCAGGCTTGGGGACCATATTGGTTCCCTCCCACTGACTGTGCTATCACTCTGGCCCCATAGATTGCTAGTTTTTAAATAGCCTTCTACTAATATTTGTTTCTTATTTGAAGTTTCACAGTTTCTATTGATAAAATATATAGTGTAAATCTTATAAATTTCTTCTCTATTTTCTTCTGGGATTCCAGTTTGTCAATCTAAAGTTACGTTTCCATGAAAGGCTAACAAAACTATGGTTCCATTTAAGGCTAAGATTCTATCCAATAATAGATGCAGATCATATAACCCTATAAACTACAATATACCACCCTCAATATTTAGCCATAAAAGGACATGATGAAACATCCTAGAAACACCCTAGACAACAGCCAATCAACTTAAAAGTCGACTTCCTGCTTTTAGCCATATATAACCTGGCTTGTGACCCCTGGGCAGGGTTGTCTCCTAGGGGAGGTGGCCATGATTGGTCAGTCTGTTGCTTGTTGGTAGGTAGACTAAAGCTTTGCTTTGCTTTATTTCAATTGTGTGGTCTCTTCCTTCAACTTTGGACTCTAAGAGTATTGCAATTTACATTAAATTCCCTAAATTAATTCTGTACAATAATCTTTATTTACTGTGTTTTTGATAGACATTTTATAAAGAAAATGTATTATCTTCAAGCCAGAAGTGACAAAGAAGTCAATTCTTCTAGCCTCTGTGGCATGCTGCTCTTCTAAATATGCTCAGAATTATGACAAATAATACTAGTTTCGGGGCCATTTCTATAGCACAGTAGGTAGTGCATTTGCATTGCATGCAGCTGACCTAGGACTCAGATTTAATCCCAGCATCTCATATGGTCCCGCAAACCTTCCAGTATCGATTTCTGAACACAGAGTCAGAAGTAACCCTTGATTACTGCCCCTTGAGGACTCCAAACCAAACAAAGATAGAGATATAGGTATAGATATAGATGTAGATGTAGATATCTAAAAGGCTTATGGTCACTGTTGTAAATTGGAGGAGGTAATGTGTCTAGATAAGAAATAGGGTCCTCAGTGAGCTATGCTCCATTATTTGGTATAAAAATAGTGAAAGTAGGGGGCCAGCACAGTGGCGCTAGATAGAGATAAGGTGTCTGCCTTGCCAGCACTAGCCTAGGACGGACCGCGGTTCGATTCCCCAGCGTCCCATATGGTCCCCCAAGCCAGGAGTGACCTCTGAGCTCATAGTCAGGAGTAATCCCTGAGCATTACCAGGTGTGGCTGGCCCAAAAACCAAAACAAAAAAATAAAAGTGAAAGTAAAACTGTTAGGAGACCCAGCAACTCTAGAGATTCCTGATTGTCATTAGGATGTAATTGTCATTTAGAATGACAATTACAGCACAGGAATTTCCCATCCAAAGACTTTGGTCAGAAGAAGAGGTCCTGAGATTGCATGAAGAAAAGCAGAAACTATTGAAATCCTAAGAACAGCAGAAACCACGCAAGTGGATCCTGTTAAGATAGCAAGAGTGGGAAGCCATGATGTCATTTTATTATGGACTCATTATGATGCAGTTGTATAAGAGCTAACATGGGACTCTGAGAGGTAAACGATATAGTTGAAGTCCAGTTCAACCTGAAGAATCAAGAGGAGCCTTGTTTTCCCCCCAATGATGGCTGTGATATGGTGGAAGAAAGTCACCAAACAAGGGGGGTGATCTGCAATATAACTATGAAAAAAGTGATCCTATTCCCCATCTGTCTTAAATGCAGGGTCTGAGACTTGGCTATGAGAAAAAGAAAAGTTCAAGATGACTGTATCCTACTTGGCATTGACCTGAGGAGAAATATCCATTTAGGGGAATCCTCAGAGTCTCAAATAGAGGCATGACAACCCTCATGTGGTCCCCAGGCAGAGGGCTGAAAAGAGAGGCAGGGTCTGACATCAGGAAGTGAGAGGATAACAAACAAATCAGAAGCCAAACAAAAAGGTGGTAGCCAGACCCCACAGGAATTCTCTGAGCCAAGCAGTCTGGTTCCCTGGCTTTTATAAGGTGCCATGAGCTTCAAACACAGACCTCCAGGGAACCCTCAAAGCTACTGATCTGGCCTGGACACTTTCAACTTCTCTCTCACTACAGACCTTAACCTGTACCACTTACATTGACTTTCCTAGATGCCTAATCTCTTTAAGCCTGGCAGACAGCCTGTTGCTACTTTAAAACCTCACCACACCTCCCAGAGCATTTCCACTAAAGTAGCTAAAATAAGTTCCTATATTTACGTAGAGACTTCCTCCTGCCACAAAAGCCATGTAGGTCCCTGGCGATGTTAGCTTCAGAGATCCATGGATAGCTTGGAGATAAAAGATTGTAATTTTATGTGTGAAAACTGCCTTACTCTATTTCCCACTTCCTCTGGAAGCAATGCATTCTTTTCTCCATCTGGCATCTGCTAAATGGTTGTGAAAATACAGGAAGTTCCTGTGAATTTCCTCAAGAAATCTTGACAGGCTTTGCACTATTTTGGACTCTTCTGATTTGTATTATGACATTCAGGCTGTGATAAAGTAACATAAAATAGTGTAAAATGATAAAACAATGTAAAACCTGGTAAGAGAGTATGAAGCTTTCCTTACCTCCTCTGTTAACAAGTAAGCACATTTATGTAAACAAGAAAACAAGAGTGAAAACAAAAATAGGGGATGAGCTGGTTTTTGAAATGCACAGGGTTGAAATGAACACAGTAAATTTAAATTGTTTCATCAACATTTTAGGAACATTTACTAAAATATTTGGTGTGTTTATATCATAGAATCATAGAGTATCTGAACTCTCTGGAAGCTTAACTTTATTTAAGTCCAGCCTCTTCTCTTTATAGAAAAGACTCAGAAGTGTGGAGAGAAAATGACTTTGCAAAGGTCATCAGAATGGTATGAGGCAGAGTAAATGCTAAAATTTAAGAATCCTTGCCAGTTTTCTTCCTGTAACACTTCTGAAATATCTCTGATGCATGGGTTTACACGTTGGTACTTTAATAACTGAATTCCCTAGTCAAAGAGAAAAGAGAAACAGAAGGGTGTCAGGAGATATTTAGACAAAGGAAAATGAGATGTACAGAGATCTCAAGGTCACTATGTAGGAATCCACACCAGCGTGAGATAGGGAGAAGTTCAGTGTGGTCTGAAAAGATTGCATGATATGAGTATAATAAACTTACCTCTTGTCACCAAAAAAAAAAAAAAAAAAAAAAAAAAAAAAAAAAAAAAAAAAAAAACCACCCCCTGGAAAAGAGGTGCAGGCCATTGATTTAAAAATATAAAGATGCACTGATTATTTTCCCAGCTTCAATTCAAGAAGTTAGGATTTATCCCTCTCTCCATTGAGCATCACCCTATACTAAAGTGGAGTATCAGCATAAACTGGTGGACCTGCAGAACTTTGGATCTTACTATTATTGCCACAGTTAATACTGCTAGACTTTGGAAACATTCACAATCATGCTCAGGGAAACAGCTTTTTACCCAGCAGACAATGCCAGGTTCTATATCTGAGAAAACTGCCCAGTAAACAGTTCTCTGAGTGCTGAGTTCTTCCAGGGAGAGGAAGTTCCTGCTTACAGATGTTAGCACACTTTTCCCAATGACATCCTAACCCTATACCCCTCTTATGTTTGTGATCTATATATATCATCTGATGTTTGGCTCTGATTTTCTTAACAAGTGTTTAAAAAAACACCCGTGTTTCTTAATTTTTAAGTCCATGCATTTTTATGACTTAGTGATTTTTTTCTGCTTACTGTAAAGGTAGCATTAGAAAAGTATAACACCTTTATTAGGCATTTTTCTTTGCCTCTTGCTAGTTATAGTAAACTAAGATGCTTTAGTCTCTGATAATGTGCATACACATATGTATGGTTTATATATAACATGAAAGTAGACTTATTTGTGCATGTATTCAGTCACTCAATATACATAATTTATACATAGATCAATGCTGATACTACCTTGCATGCCTTTTGAACCAGAGGGATGATAGTAAGTAGTGGTAGGTAAAGAAAAGATGTTTCAGGAATGACAGGATGATACAGGAATGGTGTGATCTTTTATTAGTTGGTAAATTATTCTAATTGTAAAGTCATTAAAGGAAATTCAAAGATAACCAAAAAAAAGTGATCATACATGCCTACAAAAATCTGTTGGGACAACCCTATTTAGCCAGGAAGACAGATAAGAGTTCACTATTATCTGATTCTATTTTTAGATCTATTAAGGTGATGTGTATGAAGGTGATTGGGTTATCTCTAGAGTTAATCTGAATATCAACCTAGAAGCAAGCTCCCCAGGAAGTCTTATTGCTCCTCCTTTGTTCTAAGACACTTCAGGGAAAAATGGAGAAACTCTTGTTTTTCTAAGCAATGTTGTTAGAAGTAAAGATTCTGCCTTTGATGACAAACTTTTGAGAAGAGAGCAAGAATCTAAACTGTGAGTAGACTTCCGCTACTGCCCTAGGTAAGAGCAAATCTCTGAAAGAAATGAAAATGAAATGAGGGCAAAGTCTCTAGAGAATGCCACAGAAAGTAGGATTAGTCCTCTAAGTTGTAGCAGAAGGGCTATATTATTCTATATAATTGTAGCATAATAAAGTAACATCAACCAGTATTACAGAGGAAATGGGTTAGTTCATCCTTAGAGCATTCTAGGTCTTCCAAATGCAAAGACATAGAATGGATTTCACTGGGGAATACTGCTTAAAGGTTTATGAAAAAAACAGTGGCTAATATAGGGTAGAAGAAATATTCCAGAATTATTAAGTGTGCATGAAATTCCATGGAGACTCTGATTCTGGGGAGTCGAATATCAAGAGTTCCAAGGCTTAAGGTATTTTGCTGGAGAAAACTGAGCAATTTATTTATAGTTTATTTGGGGCAGTACACCAGGCAGTACTCAGTATTTACTCTTGATTATGAGCTCAAGGATCACTCATAGTAAAATCAGGAGGCCTTATGGTATGAGAAAGATTGAATCCAGGTTGGCCACATGCAAGGTAAAACACCCTTCATGCTCTATTAAAGCTCACCCCCGAAGAATAGCAACTTTAAAAGTATCATTATTTCACTCCAGATAAGAGAGAGCTTCAGCTATTATATTGGTTTAAACAGGGGTCTCAAACTCGAGGCCTGCGGGCCGTTTGCAGCCCTCTGTATAACATTTTGTGGCCCGTGGCCGGCTTTCAAATATCCCAGTATTCGCGATTATTCGCTTACTGGATAATCACAATAAAAATCGCATTAGTAAGAAAAAGAATCGCATTAAACATTCGCATACATACCCCGAGCAGTTCCGTTCAGGGTATGCAAATGTTTAATGTGATTTCTTTGCGATTTATTTTCTTACTAAAGTGATTTTTTATTGCGAATATTCGGTAAGCGAATAATCTTGAATACTTTTGCACCTAGAGCAGGCGTTTATTGCCGCTGTTCCTGCCCACTGTCCCTCTTTTTTTGTGAAATCCCTTATGTGGCCCTGCCTCACCCCGACTTTGCCTCCTGTGGTCCCTAGGTAAATTGAGTTTGAGACCCCTGGTTTAAAAGATTAAGCAGCAGCTCACTAGCCCTCTCTCAGTATTCAGTATTGGGATTACTTTTAAAATAATCAAATATAAAATACACATTGAAAAATGCACACACTTTAAGCTACCAAATAGCATTTTCTTAAAGCTGTGATTCAAGCAGTCTGAGAAACTCTGTAGTTAGCAATAGCACAAAGGCAAAGTTTAAGGGGCAGGGCTGGGGCTAGATGTCTTAGCTCTAGCCCAAACTTCATAGTTTCAATATGGCATTTGTATAAATGAAAGTAGGCATGAAATCAGAGATCTTTAAGTATGAAATTTGTTGATTTATAATTTCCATAGGCTTTCCCCTTCAGACAAGAACATCAGAATGGGCCCCAAGGCTCCTCTGACTCCTCTGACTACCCTTGTAAAGAACCATATAATTGGTTTTTTTTTTCCTGAGAGGCACAACTGGTTTCAATTCTACTGAAGGTTGGGGATAGATTTTTGTCAGTTAGCTGATGATTGACACTTCTTTGGCATTTTTCTTTCTCACCAATGTGCACCTGATTTTCTTGGTCTGGTGCCCATTTGCAACCCTCAATCATATCTGTATGATGTGCCCCCCATGTAACATGTCAGATTCTCAAAGTACCTCTGTCAAGAGCTGCCAGGATTACTAATAGAGAATCAAAAACCATGATGTGTCTTAAGAGGGAAGGATTCCCTGGATCTTCTTACATGAGTGTGGTTGACATGATTCAACAGGGAGTGTTATCCTCAGACAAGATGCCCATCCATTCTCAGCTAAGCTTATATATTAAAAAAAATACTGGAATCTATTAGTTCTTTGTATTTTTAAAATAGTTAATGTTTCTGTTGTATATTGGACCACACCAAACTGTGCTTAAAGATCACTCCTCGGGGGATTATATGCAGTTCCAGGAACCAAACCAAGATTTTATACAAAGGAAGTACCTTAACCCCTGCACTGGAAGAATAATACAGCTCCCATTAGATTGTATTAGATAGAATATTCACAAAAGACTATAAAACTGTAATCTTCTATGCTAAATAATTCCTCAAATGGTTTTAGAAAAAAATTACATCATTCTGAAAAATGCATCATTTCATTTCTATTCATTGACCATATTCTTTAAATATTTAGAAATTATTATCATATGACTTTTCAGCTTAACTATCCCTTTTGACTTTAGTTCATTCAAAGAGAGAACAGAGAGTGAGGATGGTGCCTGATGTGAAGGTCTCATTTTGGCATGAAGGAAATATTTTATCTTGAAAGCTATCTTGACATATTTCATTCTTCCCCAGATAAGCCTTTCTCATAAGGCAAAACCACTTTAAATCTCTATTCTCTACTGAGGCACTAAGGGTCACAGATAATAGAACTCAGAAAAAAAGAAATCAAGGAGTCAGTTTTGATCCAGGTGTATTTACTTGGAAATTCCCTTGATAAATTTTTATTCTTTTTATAGAAATTTGTATAAGTTTGCATTAGTGTGGATAAAATTCAGTTTAGAATTTCATGTTGAAATCATACATCAGATTAAAAAAATTTAAGCATCATTGTGTCAGGAAAAAAGAGGAAGATTGAATAGGGATGTAGAGTTTTTCTTCTGGTCCTTTGGAGATATTGGTCTGGCAAGTGGACAGCCTTGGGAACTCTTGAGTTTCTAAATTTTTATTTATACCTATGAGCTGCTCCCTGGAATTCAGAGAGATTATGCTACACAGGAAAGTCCAGAACTCGGGAAATGTGTTATGGATTCTTCACTCAATGTAATTATGTCCTTAGAAAATGCAACACAAAAAAACCCTATAAAATGACATTAAATTCAGATCACTTTGTAATATCTTTTTGTTCAATGTCACCAGAACTATACTTTATTGTTAAAGTTACAAAGAAACACCATATTCAAAGATCCACTATTCCTTGGAACTTTTGATTGCCAGAATGAGTTTAAAGCACTAAAATTTTAAAAAGGGGGTGTGTACAGAGAAGTGGCACAGTGGTAAGGCATTTGCCTTACAAGCAGCAGACCTAGGATGGATAGCGATTTGATCCCCCAGCGTCCCATATGGTTTCCAATTCAGGAGAGTGATTTCTGAGCAAATATCAGGAGTAACCTCTGAGCGTCACAGGGTGTGGCCCAAAAAATTAAATAAATAAATAAATAAATAAATAAATAAATAAATAAAGACAGTATGTATTGCAAAGTATGTGGCAAAATGTGGTGGTGCCTCATTTGTCCAGAAAGAGATTAATTTTAGGTTATATATTGAGATAAATCTCTTACATGCATCACTCTGTTAATTATCACAAGACTAGTACTTTACTATTACAGATAATGAAGGCCCCTGTTTGGTCATTTTACAAAAACTTATTTGCATAGTACCTAACCAATCAGGCAGCGGAAAAAGCTAAGAGGCAGGACTCTGTACATCTATATAAATGCACAGACTTCTATGTGAGTGAAACATATGCATCATGAGAGAAGATGACACAGATAACACACATTTGTACAGGGAGACAGTGTGTCTGGTGGTAATTCAAAGGAAACAAAAAACAGTGAGCTGCTGAGTGAGGAAAAGTGGTGAAGAGAACAGAAAAGCTAAGCATAGATATTCTTGTTTCTATGATTGCTCAGCTCACAGAGTTCAGGTATTTTTGATCTCTTAAATATATTTAAATGAAGAAAATTACAATAGATGAGTGAATAAGTAAAATGAGATTGGAGCTAAGGACCAATAATTTCATATAAGTAAACTTTCTATAAGACAAAATAATAATTGTTACTAAAATTAGGTAAGACAAAATTACTCTACAATCCCTGGACATATGGTGCATTTTGAAAAATTGTTCAAGATCAGGTGACTCCAGACCTGTACATAAGACTTCTCTGAAAATATTATGGTTGATACTGCAAGCCCACTGGATAATACATAACATTTTGTATTTTACTCCAAAGTATTTGGGGAACAGTGCTGTAAGCACTCTCTTCTAGGCCCTATCTCTTTATAGTAGAAGGTAGTTGTGGAGATTAAAAGAAATTTATTTGGTGAAGCCTACAAGTAGTTCAAAGATTACCTATCTGAAATCTCTATACTATCCCCATAATTTAAACTACACACTACATTGGAAGGTTAAGGCAGAAAACCTGTTTCCTTCACCCTTTCTCACATTTGGTAGCTCTCAGAGTAATTTCAGAATCCCAGGAGTCACAAAACTCTGCCAGACTTCTCTCCTTTTTTTCTTCTCTCCTCTTTTTTTGTAAATTTGTTTCAGGATATTGTCTGAAACACAGATACACACACACACACACACACACACACACACACACACACATTCACCTCAGTCACTGTATTAACCCTCCTAGAGTGTCTACTTCCCTCCACCATTGTTTCTGGGACCCTCCCTCAACATTCAACATTCTCTTTCTTCCCTCACCTCCACATCTTATCTCTTCTCTGCAATAAGCTCACTCATACAAACAAAACTGCATGTTCTTTTAGTCCCTTAATAGGTTACATATCTGACATATGTAAATAATCATTTTGTTTTTGTACCTTTGAAACATGTTCTTGCCAATGTAAATTAGCATTTGCTATATTTTTTCCTCAGAAGATATCATTTCCCATTTTTGGAGGTACAAGTCAAATTTGTGAGTGTTTACTGATTTTGATTCTGTTTTTAGGTGTCTCTTAAGTAATGTCTTTCCCAAACTCAAGTAAAGGAATTTAAAAACTAAGAGATGAGGGTAGAGTCAGGGGGCATTATATAATTTCCAGGTATATGTTAATGAAAATATATTTGGGTATTTTCTACACGGGGTTGACTATGAAAAATTCAAACACACATTTATCTACTTTGTTTTAAATTTTATCTTTTTTTTTTTTTTTTTTTTTTTTTTTTTGGTTTTTGGGCCACACCTGGTGACGGTCAGGGGTTACTCCTGGCTATTCACTCAGAAGTCGCTCCTGGCAGGCACGGGGGACCATATGGGGAACCGGGGGATCCAACCGCGGTTCGTCCTAGGTTAGCGCAGGCACCTTATCTCCAGCGCCACCGCCCGGCTCCCTTGTTTTAAATTTTAAATCAGAGGGGGGTCCTTTAAGGATGCCTGGAAATGTGGAGTTTTGGAAGGAAAATGTCAACATTATCTCTGCTAATTATGGCATTTGATTTATGCAATAATTTTATATAACATAAAAGCAAGTGTTAGGTGTTTAAGATACTGGAAAGAGAATAGGGTTTCATCAGTTAAGCTTTACTTTGTATACAATCTCATGGGAATCATCTCACAAGAAGAAAATCCCGCCTTCTCTCACTGGAGAGAGCTCAATTCACAAGGATTTGAGTAATTCCTAACAACAGGATGGTCGACCTTTGGTCTATAGTAAGCAACTTCAAAAATTATTCTTAAAAATCTGTTATACAGAGCAACATCACCTGCCCTCACAACACAGCTGGGAGTTCAGACGTAAGATTTCCCGTATGTATATAAAAATCATCAGACCCAAGTGATAAACAGACCCATTCCAGAGCTACCACAGGCATCCTGATTCAGAGACTCTAGCAATGGCTTTGGGAAAGTGTATGTTTATCTAATGTCCCATGTATGTGTCATACAAAAAGAATTTACTTTAGAGTTATCACCAGCACTATAATCTACATCTGGGCCTTTGAATCTTTGAACAGTGATCTCTAGTTTTCTTAATTCTACTGGACTGCCTTTAATCCCTTTCTCTAAATTCTATTTTGACTTCTGTATATTCAGGATTATACTGTTTCTAAAATAGGAGGGGAGCATGTCAAATTCTTAAAAATCAGTTTTGCAGAAAGATCGGCACCTGCATCAAAATTAAGGAAAAAGAGATTTGCCATCAGAAGAATTAATGAAGAATTAATAAAGTGATGCTGAGACATATTCTAATTGGGTGGAAACAACGTGAGAATTCTGTGAAAAGGAAGAGGAAATAGGCATCCTCCTGACAGAAAGGGACTGTAAATAAGTAAACAACTGTATGTTTGGAGAGATCCTGGTCTGAAAAATAACCAGACGGCTATTTTTTTTTTTAGAAAAGCACAAACAAGATATTAGTAACAGTGAGAGAAGAGGATAGAAAAGGACTGTTTGTTAGATTTAATTTCACCTTCTAGGCATGAGAGTCAATTGAAGTTCATCCAATAAACAAATAGATGGTTTTAGAATTTTAAGTTTTGAAATGATAAAAGTAACCATCATAAAATGTACATCATAAAATGTACATAGGAGATAGTATGGTGGTAAGGCGTTTGCCTTTCATGCAAAAGGTCATCAGTTCGAATCCCGGTGCCCCATATGGTCCCCCGTGCCTGCCAGGAGTGATTTCTGAGCATGGAGCCAGGGGTAACCCCTGAGCACTGCCGGGTGTGACCCAAAAACCAAAAAAAAATGTACATCTTGCATACATGATCCCTGACAACAAATACACACATATGTACATGATAATTACTAAGAACCGAGAGCATGGAAAATGAGGAAAATTTGATGAAACAGACCAGACCAAATCCAACATCATTTAGTTAGATCTGAATCATTTAGTTTTATTGCTTCTAAATGATCAGATTTTCTTTTTTATTTATTTTTTAATTTTTATTGTGACTGAAGTTCATTACATAGAATTATTTATGGTACATAGTGACAATGAATGAACTAAATTATCAGATATTCTATTTAGAACTTCGTGATCAACTTGAATTAAAGAAGGCTTCCTTAGGTAGAATGTATAGGATGCTAAAAAATAGGGGCCAGATCAATAGCACAGCTGGTAGGACATTTGCCTTACACACAGTCAACCTAGGTTCAGTCTCCATTATCCCATTTGATCCTTTGAGCTCTCCCAGAAATGACCCCTAAGATCAAAGTAAGGAGTAAACCCTAAGTACCAGTGGGTGTAGCCCACAAATAAACAAAAAAATCTTTTTCTTTTACTAAGTTATCAAAGGGTAGAAAGAGATATTCTTAAAAATCAGAGCAAATACTTTGTAATTTCAGTTTAGTAATAAAATTAAATGAACCAATCAATCAACAAAGCAAGTAATTTAAAACTCTATTAAGTACTTCTGCTGACCTGTTCCATTGGGTGGTGTATTCTCCTCTCTGGTGTTCACCAATGCCACGAGGGCAAAAATTACACAAGTTAGTCTCTATACAATGTACATTCAGTGTGCAATTCAATCTGAATAAATGAGAAATTATCTGAACACATAAAATTACTATTACTATGCTCTTTAGCTGATAATGTTGATCGTCAGAATAAATTCACTAGTTGTTCCAATATAGCAGCTGGTGAGAATATTGAGAATGGGACAGATTTTGATGTGTGGAGTCATAGCTATTCAAGTGTGTAATACTTTATCTTCTTTTCAATTTTGCTCTGAACCTCAAAAAGTATTTCAAAGAAAAGGAAAAAGTCACATGAAAGTTATAAAGAATTATTACATATTTGGCAAATGTGTATAAAAACTTACTTTGATATATATTTGCTACATAGGCTATATATAAGAGCTATGCATTTTCTGTATAAAAATTATATTTCATTGAGACCTGAGTAATGACAAAGCACATAGGTTGCTTGCCTTGCACATGGCCAAACAGAGATTGATACCTGACATCTCATGTTTCCCTGAGCCTACCAGGAGTGATTCTTGAGTGCAGAGCAAGGAGTAACCATTGAGCGTTTCTGGGTATGACCCCAAAACAAACAAAAAATTTTATCTTAAGAAAAAAATAATATATGCACGCATATCTGTAGTATGTTATTTTTCTTAAACTTTTTGCCAATTTATTGCAGCTTAAGAATGTTTTGTAAGTTCGTAAGGAAAATAGCAACCCATTCCAGATACATAGGAGAGAAGAATGGATAGGATAGTTGTGGAGAAAAGGATTCCCTTCTTCAACAGTTGTGAAACTCAATATACTTTTATGATAAGTAATAATGGTTTTAATTTGAACAACTAATAGAAACGTAAAAAAAAAAACCTGCCCTCTCAAGTAGATGCCTCTTAAGCAATGCCTGTCTTCTTTAATCAAGGGGAGAACCCATTAACCCTCTGTATATCCAGTCTGCATTTTTTTTATAAAGAGGTTTATCTACCTTAGCATGCTCTGTGAAGAATTACTGACATTATCTTTGTGGGCATTAACAAAAGATCTCTGTTTCCACATCAGAAGGCCCTTCAGTCTTCCCAAGAAGGTACTTGGAGAATATCCAAGGCTGACACTTAACCCTCACTCCATGCAGGTGAAATACAGCACGAACCATGTCTTTGGTCCCCAGCACCCTTTCCCTGTACACTCAATCAGTCCCATTCCTGAGAAATGAGTTTTCTGGGAGGAATGCAAGGTCTGCTGCTATGTGTGGGTTTGCCTTTTATGCTCTCCTAGACTAAATAGCCAAGACAAGTAAGAAAGAGTGTTTGTCATCACCACACTCACTTTGACTAAGGCAGAGGTTCTTCTCTTTGCATCAACTCTACTTATAAGGTGCCAAGCATCTTGGACACATGCTCTTTGCAAAGGGAAAGGGAAAATCCCAAAGGCATGACCCACCCTCCCCACCCCACACTGGCCTGTACTCTAGACAGGCTTTCTAGGGTGGGGCGGGGAGGAAGGACACTTGGGATATTGGTCATGGGAATGTTGCACTGGTGAAGGATTATATATATATCAAAAAAATCAAAAAAGAAAGAAAAAGAAAAGAAAAGATAAGACCTCCCAATTCTTACCACAGGCTGTGTTCTTTACACTGACTGTATAGAAAGAGGAGGTACAGTAAATGCACCCCATATACACTTCAGCCCAGGCCCTTCGTCTGGTCTGTATTGTGAATTGGGGGACAAAAAAACCACATCACAAAGGCACAGGCTCAATAGTACCCCTATATTTTGACACATATTGCTATTTAAAGAGCTATAATACCACCAAACTCTGTAATGCAAACAACTACAGTCACACAGAAATAATGGAACTTAACTCATCCAACATATGTGTAAAAATGAAACAAAATCTAACACTAAATAATTGTCCTTGAGTCACCTCAAACACAGTGCGACTGATTTTCTACTGGTTCTGAGAACAGAACTATACTAGAGAGCTGTAGCACTATGGGACCACGCTAGATCTCCTCAGGCAAAGTTTGAGAGCCTTGTTGGGAAGTGCACTAAAACAACAATGGCATCCTGGATAATTAGATTATAAATGTGTGAGAGATTAATGAGCCAAAGTTTTTCATGTTTCTAATAAAAGGGTAAATGTTTTTCTCTCATTTAAAGGAGCAGCACTGATGGTTTTAGTTTGCTGTTGAAAAATATGTACCTAACTTAGGTTATATTTTGTTGTCCACAAAACACTGTATTTAGGCCTTGGTCAGAGGTTACAGGGAAACATATGAAACTTATCTCCAGCTAAATCAGTGTTATATTTTTTGTGTTCTGAAATATAACTTTAAATCTTTATCAAAAATGTTTATTCAATAGTTATTTGTAAGTTGTGATTATCAAAATACTTTGATTTCATTTTACTATTCTCCAAAATAATTTTAATAGATTTTTATGTCAGTACATTTTGTTATCCATTTTATCAAGTTTCTCTTTCATCCTTGAGACTTCTAAATTTCCTTTTCTGAGATATATTGATTCTGTGTTTTTAATATGTGCATTCATTTAAAAATAAATTTCAAGGGGCCCGGGAGATAGCATGGAGGTAAGGCGTTTGCCTTTCATGCAAAAGGTCATCGGTTCGAATCCCGGTGCCCCATATGGTCCCCCGTGCCTGCCAGGAGCAATTTCTGAGCATGGAGCCAGGAGTAACCCCTGAGCACTGCCGGGTGTGACCCCCCAAAAAAAATAAACTTCAAAATATTTAGCGTGTACTGGGTATATAAATATATATACACATACACATATTCTATTTTATTAGGGAAATGTCTAAGTAAGACTGATGGACTGCTAGAAAATATTTAATAACTAATATTCAAGAAGAATTAAAGAGAAAAGGCCCTGATGCTTAGCATTTGCTGATATCTGTGGTGTAAATGTCTTTACTGTTATCATTTTTTTAAAACATACTAAAACCCTGGGCAAGCGTTTTACAGGTACAGAAAGAGACTGTGCAAAAATCCTGAGGTAAGACTATGTTTGGCACAAGGAAAAACAGCAGAGAAGATGATGAATCTCAAGCAAAGTACTTTCTAAAACATTTAGTTTGGGAATTCATTGACTTTTCCCTCTACAAATTTGTTCTTTGTTTCCTTTCCCCTTTTTGATGATGTTTCTGCTTAGAAAGAACAGTTCATATGATTACTTTTCATTTTCTTTAGAAAGGAAATGAATTATAGAAAGATTAAATTGAAGGCTTAATTACAGATCCAGAATTATGATTGGTCTGTTTTATATACAGTGTAACAAACCCATGCCAGGGAAGTTTCTGCTGGTCTAACACCAGGCCCATTGACCACATGTTGACTGCGTTACATACTTGCTTCAACATCTGTACTTTTCTAGAAAATAAAAATCTCCTGCATCCATCATTAAACTGTCTTTGAATACTGTGATGTGGTTTCGATTAAAAAATCATCTTTTCTGAGCCTCTGTGATAATATAGGGAGTAAGGCACTTTCTTTCCATGCAGCCTACCCTTGGATCAGTTTCTGAAACGACACATCATCTTCTGAGCACCACAATATGCTCATATTGAATGATCCTTGCAAGCAGACAAAGAAGTCAATTCTGAGCAAA
>PVKC010015317.1:0-16140 GCA_004027635.1 Crocidura indochinensis
CTGATGAATAAGTCGAGAAATAAATGACTGTCTTTATTCTTATTTACATGAATAATGCATCTCCGATTTGATAGTTATTGGATGTATTTTTTTCCCTTTCTGTACCATGGAGAGTTGACTTCATGTCTGAGCTTCCCTGATGTCCTGGAAGAATGACTTCTACACAAACTCCTCCCCATACCCTTCTATGGAAAATAAGGTGAACTTAACCACTTTTCACTCCATTTCCATTTAATGACACATCATAGTGGATAGTTCTTATCTGTGAATAGAAATTACCAGAAAACCATACAGGGATGGTTCTTTTCTAATTTTACAATCTTCACCTTTGGTAATTGAACTAATATTTATGCAGAATTTCTGAATTCTCTCACAATTTACCTTGTCATTGTCTTTAGATGAGATCTTTCAAGTTATCACATTTTTATCTTTTCTCCACTTTTTGGGAAGATAGTTAAGCGGGAGTGACACATTCTTTCTGAACTCAATCATCCTCAACACTTTTTCTTCTTTCACTTTTCTTTTCACTGCAAAGTGAAGGATCATTGAGTTTGTCTGGTTCTTTGTGGGCTCGCTGAGAAAAAATTTTAAACTGATAGTGGGATTTCTTAAAGACATTCTAGATAATGAGGTGAAAAACATCATGTTTGACGTGGGGAGGATTCAGTCCCTAAAATGTTGTTTACTAAATCACCAGCTGAATCTTATCACAGAAAAACAGATTTAGTTTTCAAACAGTTGCTTTTGAGAGGCATCTAAAATTTAATATGTGTGCTGAACCTTCAAATGTGTTTGAAGGAGTTTTCTGAAAAAGCTAAATAGCATTGAACTTTAAAGTGTATTTTCCCACTACTAAGTCAGGCTGGCTGCCACTGTGTAGTCAAAATGAGGTTTGTTCTTTACTTTTCATTTTGGTTTCCGTGAGAATTGAGAAAGCCTCTGTGACCTCTGTGCCTTGAACTACTTTGACACCCTTTGACAGACCTCTTTTCCATTGTATTTTGCTGGGTTTCTGACAATTGCATCTTCATATTTGCTGGCATGCTTTGATAAATTGTGAATATAATGCACATTTTAAAAGGCACAAGTATGGTACAATTTCTTACTATAAAAACAATATATAACAAAGTTTTAATATTATCATGAGGTGGCTGGAGCTAATGAACAGTGGGTAAGGCATTTAACTTGCGCATGGCTGACCCGGGTTCGATCCCTGGCATCTCATATGGTCCCCTGAATCTGCCAGGAGTGATTTCTGAGTGTAGAGCCAGGAGTAACCCTTGAAGGCTGCCACAAATCATCATGAAAGCATATAATGTAAATCTATTCTACCTATACCTGACAATAATAATGAAACAATCACTAATCATGGTTAAATATCTGTGTGCACAGAATAGAGTCACCTTAGCAGCCCCCATACTACCCTGCCTCTTAAAAGCTCTTTGCTCCTGGCTCACAGAACTTCCAGTTATTGAAAAATGGTGGCTGGAAGAAGATAATGCCATGAAGAGTTTAGGGTTTATTGCACAGACTGGACTTGAATCTCATTTTTGCAATTTTGCAGTTTATGAGCTTAGATTATCTTTGACAAACAAGACCTCTTTGAAAATAAGCTTTCTGATATAGGACTCACCATATGGAGTTTGTGTGAGTAATATTTAAAAGGCACACATCTACACTAAATTACAATATGCATTTACATAGTCACATATGTATACTGCATTTCCCACCGTATGTCATACTATACACACATTTACATAAAATAAATTTAGCACACATACTACATACACATAAATGACACACTCATAAATGTACACACATTTACCCTAGTATCCACAATCAACCTACTATAAACATTTCCTTATATACATATCATGCACATGCTACACACAGATATCATGTTTCCCCCACATATCACATTATAGGCACAAAGAAAAGCCCTGGACAAAGGAATGCTTGGTGCTGAGGGCTTAATCCCATCTTTGTACTCACAGATCACTCTTGGTAGTGATTGGGGATTATATGTTGTTTCAGGTTTGAACCATTGGTATAATATCACTGGACCTCATTTACTTTTTTTGTTTGTTTGTTTTGTGACCACACCTGGCAGTGCTCAGGGATTACTCTTGGCTCTATGCTCAGAAACCGCTCCTGGCAGGCTTGTGGGGTCATATGGGATGCTGGGATTCAAACCACTGTCCTTCTGTATGCAAGGCAAATGCCCTACCTCCATGCTATCTCTCGGGCACCTGGACCTCATTTAATTTTAATGCACTTGAGTTTCAGTGTAAATATTTTTGTGTGTCTGGGATGCCATATCAGATCATATAGGACTAAGATATCTATAGTACCCTGGAAATACAAAATAATTTGGCTCTCAATGGCTTCTTCCCTTTTCATCAGTTAAAGTAAGTCACATGGACTGCCAAATGAAAAGGGGATGAGAAAGTTGAAGCTTTAGCATATGTCAGACGCAAGTGAGCCAGGAATTAAAAATTGAAATAATTAAAGTAGTAACAGAAACAATTGAAATAATCGAAACAATTGATATAATTGAAACTGCTGGCTCCACAGAGTTTTGGACCAAGATCAAGATTGCTTAATGGAAACTGATGGAGATAGAGGATTTGGTGTGAAAGACCTCTGGAAATAGGTCTGGAAGAAGAAACTGGGAGTCAGAGACAGATATCAGAATCAGTGATAACTTCTTGGCTTTTGGATCATCAAACTGCTTGAGAAGGACCATTTCTTATCTGCATATTTGGCTGATGATTGATGCTCAAGAGTGTTTGGTTGCATGTATGGAGGAGGAGGAGGAGGAGGAAAGAATGTTCAACCTGTGGGAATTGTGCTACTTACTACAGACATTCTGAGATTTCTTCCTACCTCTGCTTTACCACAAATACCACTCTTACATGTATATAAAACACAGGGGTGGAACTCTTTCTGCCTAGAAGAAACATCCTTGCTCACTCCAGAGATTTTCAGGACCTTTTCTGTTTATTCTCTCTCGAGTAACAATTATATATGGTCCTTAGAAGTGGATTTGGTGGGACCAAACATGATTCTGAGCAGAGGCAGCTGCTGTGGTCCTACACTTGTTGAGTGATGTTGGCTCAGCTTGTTCACCATGTCTTGATTCCTTTATGGCCAACTTGTTATCTTTTTTACTGCATTGCTGCTGTGCCCTCCAGGAACTGGCTTTGGTTAACCTTTACACTGTGAAGTGCTATGTCATCACAAAACACACAAATTTTTATTTATCTAGTTTAGTTTGAGTTCTCTTTGCTCAGGGAAAAGCACTTCCTTCCCATCTCTTGCACCCCCCCCAAATCAATCTTTTTTCTTGCTATAAAATATAACAATCTGTATAAAAGTTTACATCTATAGGAGACATTTTAGAAATGAATAAGAATCATATTACACAGGTAGGCATTTTAATATTTAAGAGTACTTAGAATCTTTGCTCAAGTATAGGGGGAGATAATGGCTCCAAGAAAATTTGTAATACTGCTTGATTTTTGTCATTAATTTTTTTTGCAGGGGGGTTATATTCTATGGTACTCAGGGATAGATTACTTCTGATTCCCTATTGAAGAATCACTACTTGCATTGCTTAGGGCATATTTTGTAGTGCAAAGGATCAAACTAGAGTCAGCTTCATGCAAGACTTAACCCCTATACTATCTCTCTAGCCTTGCATTGCATTTTGAAAGTTTACTTATTGGGCCATTTGTAAATAATTGACCACATATTTATATATAGCTCTCATTACCATTATGGAACTTTTCATTCCTAAGAAAATGCTTACTTTCCAATCTGAGCACTAAACTATAAACTAAATCTTCTACAGCACATGTCAATGGTAATCAATGCCAGAATATAAGAATATAAGTGACAGTTCGTAATTTTAGGACAAGTAACCTCATGACCATAGTCATTTTATCCTATGGCACCCATTGTTTCTTGAAATCATTCAAGCAGTCATTGAGGTTTTCTTGCTTGTAAGGACACTGCAAGTTAAGAGAAAGAGGGCTTCATTTTTTTTTCTTTTGGGGAGTGGGTAAGGGCTTTCCAAGCATATCTCAAGGAGCTCGCTCACAAGGATCACTCAGTGATACCCCCCTAGTTGTTTAGATGCTGAAACCATCAACTTCAGTTGGACCCATTGATGTGGCATATAGTTTGGGCCTACCAGTGCTGGGAGCTACTGAGGCTACACCTAGGTTTGCTCAAGGGCCTTTAGGGTTGCTAATGCACCAACCAGGGTACATGAGGGCCACTCTTGTGGAGGTGGGTAGGTCATGAGTACTGGGGAATGATCTCCTAGCACATGCAGGGCCTGCACTGCAGTTCTTTCCCAAGTTCTCTCCCAGCTCCTTCCTTCCTTCTTAAATGAGTGTGAAGGGTGAATTTAGTGGGTTTTCTTATTGTTACTTGAGTGGTGTTTGTTGTCTTTGGAAAACACTCATTTTAACAGGCTGATTAGCTGCCTTTATTTTGGGAATAACTGGTTCCTTTATGCAAGTGTGTCTGTTAACTCAGCAGGGAGTTCTTTATTCAAGTGTCTGGCTGGCATTTGTGAGGCAAACAGTTTACATTTTCTCTTTTCTTCCTTAATAGCTTCTTTATTTCCTAGTGTTTGTGGGAACGAGTGAGATTATTGCTCTTTCTCTTGCCACCTTGCCTTATGTCTGTGTAAATGAGAAAATTCTCTACACCAGGCACCCACAGACTGCAGCACTTGAGAGAGGGGGATGAAGAGAGGGGGGATGAAGCTCTTCACCTCTCTCTCCACAGGTAAACATGTGGAAGAAATAATTACTCCTGACTTACAGAACTTAGATCCATCTCATATTTTAGTTCCTATTCTTATCTTAAATGCTGTGTGCCTGAAGCTTTCCTTCGTTAGAGTGGATTGGCTTCCCAATTTTTTTCATCATACACTACCTAAATATTTGACCTTACACCATTTGATTAGCTTTTCTTTCATCTTCTGAATGGTCACATCATCTCTTTCTTTTTGTGCATCCATCAACAGCAAGAATGAACAAAATGTACAGTCTGCCAAGAAACAAATTAAGTTTTCTCATCTTTCATGTGTGAAACTTGTAATTTGCCTTGCATAATTTGAATTTTGAGACAAAGGAGTACCTGCATGCTAAAACTGAACTTTTCATTACACCCCAGGAAACTTGCCTAGATGATCTAAGCACATATCATATCTTCACTAAATAAAAGAACAAAAATGGCTCAACATGGAATAGATAGTTTTATTTGAGGGGCACACCTGGTTTTCCTCAGGGCTTACTTTACTCTTGGCTTTGATCTCAGGGATAACCACTCATTTTGAAAATCCAAATATTGGGGTCTGGAGTACAGTATGTAAGGTGCTTCACTTGCTCACGGATAACCCAAAATCTATCCCCAGCATCACAGATGGTTTCCTGAGCACTGCCAGGAGTAATTTTTGAGTACAGAGCTAGGATTTATTCCTGAGCATTTCTGGGTCTGGCTCGTAAATAAAACAGAACACATGAACAAAAAAACCCCCAACCAACATATAGGAAGTTGGTTCCTAGCTGGTTGACTATATTTAGTCTCTTGACTTGAATCTCATTTTCTTCTATAGACTCTGCTAATATGTGTCATAATTTTATTTTCATAGAACAAATTAATGATTGAGTGCTTTGGAATTTATTTTTCCCAGGAGAGAGTGTAGACACAGTTTGGCACTACCACAAATTATGCCGTTAAGTTTCCTACATTCAGGGAAATTACAGAGGTCAGCACATCTGAAGAGCAATGGATAAGAATGACCCTGGGAAGACCACCTACAGGATCATAGTATCTCTCTGCCAGGTAAATATTGCTTTGGAATTTTTATATATGTATATATTTATTTTAAATTTTTATTTAAACATGGTGGTTTACAAAGTTGATCATAGCATAGCTTTTCTGGCATTTAATTCTCCATCACCAATTTTACTGCCTGTGTAACATTCCCTTTACCATTGTCCCCAGTTTCCCTATCATCCCAAACTTCCCCCCCTTGGCAGGTGAATAATTTCTTAACATTGCTGGTCACAATTAAATAGTAAAAAAATTATTGAAAAATAAAAAACACTCTATGCTGAAGAAAAATTTGTGAAAATTGTCATTCTCACAATGGGATCATTAAGCCATGGTCTCAATGGTTTACTAATTTGATGCTAGCTGGACATTTTGTTTTATTGTTTTGTTTATTGAGCTTAAATGATTTCTATGATAATTTCACTTCTAATTTGGTGTATTCCTACTGGGATGTCAGTATTGAAAAATTATGTGGTTGTGAACTCCAAGAATTTCAGATCCGTGGAGCTGGAGTTGAGACTGTGATGGCAATGGGTCATTGGTGTGGCTGGGACTTCTGGAAGTACAAAGGTGGAGGATGTAGGGGAAGTGGGTGGTGGGAGTTTTTCAAGAAGGCTCCAGAGTTCTTATCAAAATACCTGCAAAACTAGATTTCTGGGCAGTTAATTGCCTCTACAGACATCAGTGGGAAAGCAGTGTTGTTGGACGATTGGCATGATGGCATTTTTGGGGTATGTGTGAAGCTATGGAGACTTCTGCAGGGTGGGGTGTCATTACCTTGCCCTTCTTCCTAAGGTGTCCCAGACCTATCATCTGTGAGACCCATGCATCTATGAGTTTTGGCAGCTTGTCTTAAGTCTCTTTCAAGAGTAAAATGAGTCTATGGATTTGACCAAAGAGCTGACATGGCAGTGGCTATGGGTCATGGTTGAATCTATTAAAAATTACTTATACAAGAACAAAAGTTTACACACCAAAACAGGGCTGGAGAAATAGTTAAATGATCTGGAGTGCATGCATTGCGTGAAGGAGGCCCAAGTTTGATCCCTGGTATTGCATGCCCTCCTAAGCATTGCCAGGACTACTCGTGAACATTGAGCCAGGAATAGCCTCTGAACACGCCTCAGTGTGGCTCTAAATAAACAAATAAAAATAAAAACAATAAGTAATCTCCAAGTATCCTTTCAACTTTTTTTTGAGGGGGGGTCACACCTGGAAGTGCTTAGGGATTATTTTATTTTTCCTTTCTTTTTAAATTTTATTCTTTTTGTTTCTTTATTTGTTTGGTTGGTTGGTTTTGATTTTTTTGGGTCATACCCAATGGTGGCAGTGCTCAGGGGTTACTCCTGGCTCCACACTCAGAAATCGCTCCTGGCAGGCTTAGGGGACCATATCGGACGCCGGGATTCGAACCACTGATCTCCTGTACAAAAGGCAAATACCTTACCTCCATGCTACCTCTCTGGCCCCACCCTTTCAACTTATCAAGTGCTACTTGCTATCTTTCATCCTATCACATAGTCACTTGGTTACTTCCTAACTGGATATATCCTCTCAAGATTTCACCTGTATGACTTCCATCCCTGAACGAACTAGCTTCTCTACATCTCCCTATGGTGTTTACCCTTATCCTGCATGGAAGATAGTAGGGTACCCTCTTTAGTCTCCAAAGTTGCATCCATATTAAGTATAGTAAATAGATTAAAATTGCTCTCTCAAAGCATCAAATAACAGAAGTCATGTAGCCACAAATTAAATCTGGGTGAAGATTTAGTTGTTACTGTTTATGACAACAATCCTGGGTGTACTCAATAACCTCCAAGTCTCAGCTTTCTTATATGAGAGCAGGAGTGACAATGAGAACATTTCTATATGATGACATACATCTTATTAGTTCACCCAAGAGTGTGCCTAATATACATTTAAACTTTTCCTATTCAAATCAGTTAAATTTAGTTGTAACTCCTTGAAGCATTGGTGTCCAGTCTGGCTTCACTGCGTGTACATATTGAGACAGTAGTCAGCAGTCACTGTGGTTAGGCTTCTTTGTGCCTAACATAGCTGGAACCCAAGTTATCTGCCTGTTGAGTGTCTTTCCAGTACTGCTTAAACTCACAGGCTTGGTTAACTCACTTGTAAACTGAGATGAATACTTAAATATTATCAATCAACAGGAGGAGGGCACATCTTTGTTGATGCTTAAGTCAACTTTGCAGGCTGGTTTATTGTGTGCCCAGAAATGAAATGCTGCTCCAACTTAGTGGTCTGAGAGACCATTAGAACTATATCTGGTGATACCAAGGATAGGGCACATAATGTTGGGGCTTTTAACCCTCAAATGAGTTCCAGTCCTATAACCTATCTTTCTGATCCTAGGTTTTTCTTTTATCAACTGTTTATTCTTTTCCTACTTAAGTTTGTTCCCTATGCATTAGATTGTAAAGTACTCGTCAAGTAATTGATCATAACCAGAAATAAATTAGCTGTCATCATTCTTGTGGTTCCACAGTCCTCTAAACATCCCAGTACTGATTATGGTGACTGTCACTGAGTATTTCTATTCCAACTCTGACCACTAGATGGGCGTATGACCACTCTCCTGTGTTTTATTACTTCCAGTTTTAAGAGTCCTCTCTAATTTCTTACCTTTCTCTGTTCCTTGAACAGTTTTTTTTTTAATATAAAAGTATTTTACTCTTGATTTAATAATTCTTGAAACTTTTTGTGCTTTCGTTTAACCCTAAAGTCAGATTATTATTCAAATTGGTCTGTTTGATAAAACATATTGGGTGTCTATCATGGAGCAACAGCTTAATGTGACTCGCCTGGGATGCTGTCAAATTGTGTGGTTTTGAATAGAGGGCTCAGAAGAGGTGATCTCTACTGCTGCCACGATCGCCTTTCAGGATAAGGCCTGGTGCAGAGCACCACTTTGTAGGAATATATCTGCCTTTCAAACAAGAGTGACATGCGAATGCGAAGCTGACACATATGCAGGTGTGATTATAGCCTGGGAAAGGGGTAGTGTGATTGGGTGGAAACAGGAGGCATTTAGCCTCACTGACTAAAACAGTTGGAGAAAGAATCTTTACTCTGGCAGCAGATTTAGAACTCATCAGCTCCGGCACCTCGATTTCCTGAGGCCACATCAGTGATCGACCAAGGTCACATTGCATTTAAGAGGTAGCTGGAAAGCAGCTTCAGGCTCACATTTCTCCTCTCTTTAGAAAAGAATCAGCGTCTAATGGCAGATTTGTTGAGCTTAGGGCTCTTTGTGTCAAATAATGCTGAAAGTTAGTTGAATCAAAGCTCTGCCCTCAACTGGTTAGAATTCCAGCTGGTGGTTGAGGTGCATTTACTCTGACAATTGGAGGCATATACTCTGGACCAGGCCTCCGATAGAGCATAAGATCTCAGCACAGAGCACAAGTTACCCTTCACTTGGCAGTGGACATAGAGAACAGTGGTCAAGATGAAGGGTGTTCTTGAACAACTTGACAGACTTGCTCCCAAGATGAAAAGACAACAGGCTAGAGTCCAAGAATAAAGGAATGAAATATATAGTCCAGGAAGAGAAGAGCTAGGAAAGGAGCCTGGTGTGGTTGGCCGGTGGTGATGTGGTATTGCCTGGGTACTGAGCAGCAAGGTAAGGTTGGGGGCTTAGTAGTTCAGCTACAGTTGGTCTTTCTTGTGCTCTCATTCCCATTTAAATTTTTCAGTCTGAAACAGAGAACTTTAGTTATGCTGTGACTAACACCTCAGCACATTGGCAGTTTCTGAGAGAAATGTGTGGTGCAGGGAGGCTCGTTGAGGGCAGCTGAGTCTCTGAGACAGGATAGTGGGATAAGGAGGGACAGAGAGGAGAGGACAGCCGCAAAAGTCACTGATAAGATGGTGACCACAGTTGGGGCAGAAAGGAAGGCATCTCTGACCAGTTTAAGGGTTCTTTAATATTTGAGGACACTAAGTGGGAGTGCTGGGAGGTTGGTGGTCTATTTAGTCAGCTTTATCTCAGGACAAGAAGCAAACAGTCATTGTTATGTCTGAGTCTGAAGGCAGAGGAGCAACAGAAGTCATGGCTGTTTTCTGGTTCCCAGGGGGTGCCCAGAGATGAACAAGATTAGGATTTCAGAAGATGGAGAGAGGCCCGTGTGATTTTCACTTATATTTTTCTTTAGTGCGATAAAGGTAGGATTGGGGGTGATGCACTTGTTTCACATGGTACAAAACCCTGGTTTGGTTCCCTGATATTGTATCATGGTTCTGAGTCCCTCTAGCTGAGCACTGCAGGGTAGGCCTTCCCCTCCTAATATTTTTCTTCTTACAGTGATTTTAATATTACCCCCCCCCACTTTTCTCCTACTCTGTTCCTCAACCCCAAGGCAGGCAGCCTAGTTTTTTTTTTTATATTTGTGAATTTTTTTTAAGTTTATTTTGAGCCAACCCTGTGTTGCTCAAGCTACTTTAGACCCAGTGTTTAGGATTGCTCCCTGCAGGGCTGGGGAAGTTATTGGGATGGGGGTGGAGGGACACTGGGGTCAGTATTTACTGTTTAAATAATTTTGGGAGTCTTCTTATCAAGTTTGTAACTTTATATTTTATATGTTGGTGAAGTCAGCTGATAATTCATCTTTCTCCTGATTTATTTTCTTTAACACAATCTCCTTAAGCTCCTTCCATGTTCTCACCAATAGCAAATGGTGAGATTTGCTGAATAAGTAAATGGTGGCTAAATAGTACTCTATTGTTTAAATGCATCATATTTTTCTATCTACTTTTTGCTTCTATATTTTGATCAGGGCAAATGATATTGCAACAAATATGAGCAAGTATATAGAATAATTTACATGAATGTTTTATTATTTTTGGAATCAATACCCAGATGGATTGTATGGAAGTTTTAATACTAGCTACATCTAAGTTTGTTTTCTGGCCATGTTTCGTGTTATTTAGGCGCTGGTCTTGGTTCAATGGTTGGGATTCATGTGGCGTCAGGGATCTCAACAGCAAGCAATACACCCCAGGTCTTTGAGCTTTCTTCCTCATACTCTGTCATTAGCTTTTTGAGAAAGCTTCACAGAAGTTTCAAAATGGTTGCACTAATTTACCTTTCCATCAGTAGTGCAGGAAGAACTAGTAGTAAGCCCCACCTAACCTAATATTACTTATTTATTACAGGGTGCTGAGACTCAAACCATGTTCAAGTCAAGTACCTATGCATTGCATTATTTTTCCTCTCCCCTGTTAAGTTTATTCATATGTGTTTAATTATTTTGTATGCATTCTAAATAGGATAACTTTGTTAATTTATTCTTTTCCTGATTTTTTTTGTTGAATGTTTTATAGGGAGAAATTGGTAAACTGTATTTCCAAAATATTCTATTTATTGTGGTCTATTTAAAATTTCACATTGTTCTGAAGATAGTATTCAGTTTTTTCCTTGTTCTGAGAGCATCAAGTGGATGATGGTCAGGAACCATCATCATCTTTCTGGTTTTCTTGGATCCAGACACCTTTTATAGCAAATATTGTTATCTGTCTTTTATGGTGGTTGAATCAAACCTAAAGCTGAGTAACACTAATGAGGAAATTCCATTTTCTTTTTCACTAGAAGACCCATCTCAGAGTTCCTATAATTCAAAGACTTTGATAATTGTCACATGTTTATTAACCACTTTTTTGGATTGTGTTAGATCATACTGCAACTTCTGGCCAAATATTACTAATTAAAAATAAACACCATTTTAAGGCTTTCTAAACCAAGCTATCTCCAAGTATTCAGAAATTTATTTTATTAGCCAACAGGGTGAATATTCATTAATTTACAGCACTAATGGTGATTTTACTTAATTGCCATTATTTAATACTATTTAATAAAAGATGAATAATATTCATTCAGGTGTCTTCCCCAAACACATCAAAACATAAAAATTGGATAGCTGCACCATAATTTATAATTATGTTGTTCTAGGATTAAAAACAAAATAAAAGCTTTATTGCCTCAAGACACTGAAATTCAAAATACTGATTTTTATAAAAAATGTAAGTATCTCAGACATAAATGTAAGTCCTCACAATAGGATCTAGGTGAAGTTTTTGTGTAATTATGGAAAGAATGTAAATTATATAATCGCATTTTCATAATTTAATCACTATTCTTTCATAAATATTGCATTGAAAAACATGAAACTACACTACCAGGGTTAGACTCATTCTCCATTAAATTATGCATCTGGTAAAATAAGTTTCTATAGGCTAATGCAGGTTCATCAAACTCTGAAATTATATGCCTGCAGTTTTTGTACACATTTCTTTGTCTTATCTTTCAAAGCATCGTTTCTTTAGATTACATTCTTTGATATCTAAAAACTATTTAACCAAATCTCAAATTTCCTACATCTACTTATGTGAATTCAGTTTGTCTCTTTTCAAAGTCGGTGAGAATTCAGTACTTTCAAAAGTCAGACTTTAACAAAAAATGACTGTGTAAGATCTTTTTCTCCCAGGATAGTGCCTTATGGATTCTTAACAATGTAAAAAAAAGGGACCAGTGAAAAGAGATGTTGCTGAAGTACAAACAAATTCCAAATCACTATGAGCAAGTCCCTGACTTGAACTTAAAACTTTTTTGTTGTTGACTTCCTAGCAGTACTTAAGGGCCACATGGACTACCCCAGGAGATAATTTTGCTCAATTCTTGGCAATGTAGACAGAAACACTCAATGTGCTGATGTGGCACAAAAAGAAAAAAAAAAGAATATGTTGTTCAGTCCCTAAGGTACCAGTTCCAGCAAGACAACACCATCGGTGCTCAAGAGGTCTTGAGTAATGATACATCTAGCGATGTTCCAGGATCCATGTGGTATTGAGGTTGAATCCAGTTCCTAAACATACAAGGAATGTGCCCTAATTTCTATATTATTTCCTGGTCTTGTGGGAGAGAGTGTTTTTACTGCAACATAATATTTTAATATCAAGCAATAATGTACAAATTTAAATAATACTGAATATTTAGATTATACCTACATTTTCCCTAAGTCTAATGGATAAAAGTATATATTTGCATATATATATTTGAAACTATATATCCATTTACATTGTGAATAGTAAGAATGCTGACTCAAAAGAGGTTTCTTTATGTATATGTGTGGTGTGTTATATGAGATGTATGTTTTAATTTTTTGCATACATTATATATATTTTTAAAGTGGCTTGCACCAAATAATTTGTATTTGCAACATGTGAAGTTTCAGTTGCTCCATATCTTCCTCAGCATTTGAAATAATCTTAACAAAATATAGCCACTTTGGAAGGACAGACTCACTATATGAAAGCTCACCACAAAGAGTGGTGAGTGGAGTTATAACTACATTAATAACTATCATGACAATGTTAATGAATGAGAGAAGTAGAATGCTTGTCTCAAATACAGGGAGGGTTGGGGGAGGAGGGAATTGGGGTGCATTGGTGGTGGGAATGGTGCACTGGTGAATAGGGTGTTCTTTTTACGACCGAAACACAACTATAATCATGTTTGTAATCAAGGTGCTTAAATAATTATTAAAGAAAACAAAATATAGCCATTTTGTTGTAATTATACTCTGGCAACAAGTGTTTTAATGTACATTTCCGGGGCCCGGGAGATAGCATGGAGGTAAGGCATTTGCCTTTCATGCAAAAGGTCATCGGTTCGAGTCCCGGTGCCCCATATGGTCCCCCGTGCCTGCCAGGAGCAATTTCTGAGCATGGAGCCAGGAGTAACCCCTGAGCACTGCCGGGTGTGACCCAAAAACCAAAAAAGAGACCCTAGTAACAATGTACATTTCCACGAATAACCCTTGGCAATGCAAAGATATTTTTATATTTTTCGACTATATTGACATTTTTTCCATTACATACACACCTAATGTTTGTTAATCTGTACACACATATGCATAGAAACACCTATACATACACATGATATGCACAGTTTTAGATCCTATCACACCCTGTATCCAGAATGTATGTTCTAAGGGTTAGAGTGGAGCTTTTGAACTGCTTTTGATTCCAGCGCAGTCAAGCACTCCGTCTGCCTCATTAGGCATATTGTTTCAGTTCAATTACAGTGGTGTTGTCTTAATAGTAAGTTTGAGAATTGTTATTTTTTTAGGATTTTATGAGTATCAAGCTAGATAAACACCCATTATAAAGCAAGTATTTCAAACTAGTGTCTATGTTTCTCATTTTTAACACTATTCCTTCATTTGAAAGTAACATATATTGCAACTAATTCAAAGCAGTGCTTCAATCAAAACTTAAAATGGGGGGCCCGGAGAGATAGCACAGTGGTAGGGCATTTGCCTTGAATGTGGTGCAGCTGACTTGGACAGACATGGAATCTATTTCTGAACACAGAGCCAGGTGTAACCCCTGAGTGCCATGAGGTGTAGCCCAAAAACCAAAAACAAATCAATCCAAAAAACAAAAAACAAAACTTAAAATGGGTCTGGCAGACTAGTGTTAAGACTGAAGGAATGGCATGGGATGCACTCTGGGAATATGGATGGAGAGAAGTCCACATGGTGGTGAGATTGCCCGTGAAACACTGTCTGAAACTCAACAAACTTTGTAAATCACAGTGGTTTCAATAAAATATTAAACAATAACAGCAACAACAACAACAAAGCAAAGTAGTGTTTCATGCTGTGGATGCAAAGATAAAGAAGACACTTTGCTTTTGCTGTTTTATTTTAGAACCTTTTATTACATATTCTACCACCATTATATTTAATGCATATATTTTGTTATCCAATGCTATGCATTACTTGTTTTATTTATTTTTCATCACCCTAGCATATTAGTTTCACCTCACTTGGCAATAATAATAAGGTGCTTTATGATCTGTATGTTTTAAATATGTTTGATGTTTTAATTGATATGTGCTAACTCATTACAATCTGGATTAAAGGCATTAGATTTTACCTTAGCACTCACACACAATATTCTAATTACTAGGCCAATATTTGTACATTTCAAATTGGGAATCAGAGATCTTTTCATCCATTTATTTGAGCTTTTTTTTTTTTTGCTTTTGCTTTTGGGTCACACCCGGCAGCGCTCAGGGGTTACTCCTGGCTCTATGCTCAGAAATCGCTCCTGGCAGGCTCGGGGGACCATATGGGATGCCGGGATTCGAACCACTGTGCTTTCGCATGCAAGGCAAACACCCTGCTGCTGTGCTATCTCTCGGGCCCCTGTTTGTGCATTTCTTAAAGATCAAGTGTTGAGTATAGATTCACTAGAATGGCAATATAAAAAGTAATTTTGTATTGTATAGTCCAGTTTATTTTTTGGACTCTTAAAGTTTTTAAAACCACTTAGACATGGAATGATGGTTTAAGAAAACTGTTGTGTTTGGCTTGTGGATGATGGCTGGAGCAGATGAGAGATTGCATCTCCATGGACATCTGACCCTCAATGCTGCCTCTCTTTTCATCATGTTTTGGTGCTGGTCTGTAGTATTTGTTTTGTTTGCTTTGTGGAATTACTTCTATGTGACAGATTTTTATTCTTTGTGCACTCATTCTACTTTCTCTTGTATATTCCCTACCTATGTGACTAATAGCTGCACACAATTCAATACAGCAATAGTGAATTATATACTTTTGATTAAATGCATCAGCAGGAAAATGTCTTCATTACACATCTCAAAGGACTGAAATAGAAGAATTAAAAGCACCGAGAATTAGGGGCTGCCATTTCAAATAGCTGGGGAGCAGGGGATTTGCTTCTGTGAATGATAGAGTAATGGTTTCCAGATCCAGTTTAAAATTGGATTGGAAAAGAGATGGAAGATTAGAACTGCTTGACAATTCTCATGGCTCTCACAGAAAGCATTTTGTATATATATATATCTGACCACAGTGGAATTTGCAATGAAAATAAATATAACTTTTTTTTCACTTTCAAGAACCATGCCTATATAGAATAAATGGCAAACTTTGATGTTAGGGGAATTCTTTGCAGAGCTTCAATATAATGCATTTGTTGATACGACCAGACTTCATTATCTATTTATATGTTTACTAAACCTAGCTGTTATCTAACTTTTATAATTTTTTATAATAAGTGATCATTTAAAAATTGTGGAAAGAATGTGGATATTGAGTTTTCACATAGACAGATATTTATGCATTTTTCACTATATTCATTATAGATATGCTCTGGATAATACCCTTTACTTTTCTAAGTTTAAGTTTTTCATGTAGAAGATGAGGTAAAAGTAGCAGTTGGCTCCTGAGACTGCCT
>PVKC010015318.1:0-21548 GCA_004027635.1 Crocidura indochinensis
TAAATCTCAAGGATGTTCCCTTGAATGTAATTTCCTTTTTTGATCTTGCTGTTTGCAGAATTATGTCTCTATCTGTGGGATTCATCATTGTGACTAGGATGTGTCTTGGGGTATTTTTTCTGGGGTTTCTTTTGGTTTGTACTCTTTGGGCATGCAGGATTTGATCACATATATTCTTTAGCTCTGGAAGTTTCTCTTTAATGATGTTCTTAACCATTGATTCTTCCTGGAAATTTTCTTCCTGTGTGTCTGTGACTCCAATGATTTTTAGGTTGTTTCTGTTGATCTTATCATAGACTTGTATTTTCATCTGTTCCCATTCTTTGACTATTTTTTCTACTGTCTGTTCATTTATTTAAAGTTTTTTTCCAGTCTCTCCTGCTGTATGGAGTTGTTATTTACCTCATCTTCCACAGCACTAATTCTATTCTCAGCTTCTTCTATCCTGGCGTTGAGATTATCCATTTTGTCATTCAATTCATTTACTGAGTTTTTCAGGCCTATTAGTTAACATGTTATTTCAGTTTGGAGTTTTATGATTTCTGTCATCCTTTTTTCTTGGTTCTTATTAGTGTTCTGTTCACTCAGTCCATGGTTTCTTTGAGTTCTTTCAGCATCTTCCATATTGCTTTTCTAAAATCCTTATCTGAGAGATTGATTAGTTGGTTGGTCATTATCTGGTCATCAGAATTGTCATCTTCGTTCTCTATGTCTGAAGCTGACCTGCATTGTTTCCCCATTGTCACACTTGTGTGTTTTTCTATGTGTTGTTGTGATATTCATTGGCTAAATGATGTACACAGCCACACTCCTCTGGTTCCGCCCTTTCTGGGTGTGTCAATTTGCCTACAAGGGAGTGGAGTCCTCCATAGATGAGGTCTCACACAGGATCAAATCTTAGGCCCAAGCATGCAGGAAAGAAGACAGTCCAGAGAGAAGTGCTGGACTTAAGTGATTCAGCACAGTCCTTAGTGTTATTTGTTCTTATTGTTGCGATGGTGTTTTTTCCTTAGAAAGATCGCATGGCTGTGGAGCAGAGCGGAGTGGCCGTGCTCTTCTGGAGCCACTTTTCGGCCCACTGCCAAGAGGTTCAGGCGACAGGACAGGAGAGAGACACACTCAGGCAGCACTCACAGTTTTTCACAGTCAGAAAACACTTCTTTACATCTCCAGGTAAAGCTGGTTGTTCGCAGAAGATCAACACACAAAATGAAATCAGGCCGAAAATGCAGCACAACACAGAGGACAGGCAGAAAGGGGTGGTGGCATCTGAGTTCTAATTATAATTAGATTTCTTCTGAAGCAAGCAGGCTCACCAGAGGAACGCTGATGAAATCGGGTCTCGGGCAGCTGGAAACCGCATGACCCAAGATGCCCTCTGTACCCCTCTGACTCCCAGCAGAAAGCAGCAGGAATCAGTGTGTGTACATCTAGACCCGCCTATGAAACAGGCAGCCTCACCCGCAGGAACGCTGATTCAGTCTCAGGCAGCGGCAGGAACGCTGATGAGATCGAGTCTCAGGCAGCTGGAAACTGCATGACCCAAGATGGCTCTCCCGGCAGAACGCAGCAGGAATCAGTGTGTGTATGTCCCGACCCGCCTCTGAAACAGGCAGCCTCACCTGATAAGATCGGGTCTCCAGCACCTGGAAACCGCTTGACCCAAGATGGCCTCTGCACCCCTCTCCCATCTCAGCTTTTAAGACTAGCTGTAGGGAATTATTTTTTCTAATTACTATTCATTTATCTAATCAGTACTTGTTATCATCGAGGACAATTCAAGTCAGTTTTCCTTTATCTGGATTAAATGTGATCCTTTTTTCCCCATCTTCACCTTTCCTCTCCCTTAAAAATGTTTTGCCTTTTTCATGGCAAGCATCAATGTCATCCCACTTCTTCTGAGCTGATTGCATCTCCCTCCAGAATTCATACACTGAAACCTCAACCCTAACATGAGATCTCAGAGAGGTGGTACCTTTTGAAGGTAATTCCATCAGGCAAAGCCAGTTCTCATGAAGAGCCTGTGTGTCCTCACCAATGAGATCTCAGAGATCTCTTTTTTCTTTTTGACAAGCTCAGGATAAAGTGAGAAAAACCAACTGCAACTTGGAAGATGTTCCTCACCATAACCAACTAGCTTGGCACTTTGTTCTCAGCCTTTCATTCTCCAGAACCGTAGGAAGTACATGCCTGTTGCTTATAATGGACCAGACTCTGATATTGTGTTATAGCATCCTGAAATGACCAAGAAACCAGCTCATATCACTGTAAGATCCCGTGTCTGTTGTTATTAGCAATGAAACCAAAAGGCACCTAGTTGTTCAGTCACATGCAAGCATATTGGAAAAGGCAGTTTTACATGACAGGAGGTATGTCCATTAAATGGAGTATGAAGATTTAAAATTCAGAGCATGATGCTTGTTCAAAGATACTGCCTAGATGATTGAGACTTATGACTTGTGAGTAATGTAGAATGCATATTCCTGCCTTCTTCATAGAGTCAACTTTAGCCAGCCTTCAAATTGTTCTATTTCTTCCCACAAATAAGGAGATCAAGATGGAGAACAATTACTTGACCAATAGGAACTTTGAGTTATTGTAGACCAACCCTTGTCTTAGTCATGTTCTCTTTCCAAAAGGTGTCCCAGTAAGGAAAAAGAGAAATACTGAACAAAATATGAGAAGTCGTGAGTTTGAAGATAAGAGGGAGCCATGAAGACCCAAAAGAAATCAAGAGTTGAAGGAGTCATATCTGGACCTTTGATTGGTTTTTCCATCTAGTGTCAGAAATGAGCTTTCGGGGTCAGAGAGATATCACAGTGGTAGGATGTTTGCCTTGCATGCAGCCGACCAGGGAGGGACCTAGTTGGATTCCTGGCATCCCATATGGTCCCCCAGCCTGCCAGGGGCAATTTCTGAGTGCAGAGCCAGGAGTAACCCTTGAGCACTGCTGGGAGTAGCCCAACACTAATCAATAAATTAATAAATAAATAAAATTTAAAAAAAAGAAATGAGCTTTCAGAAAACTCTCAGGTCTAAATCAATAACACTAAATAATGAACTTGAGGAAAACTCCCATACTTGATGAGGGCATTGCCAAATCACCCACCAGGAATAAAAGGAAACCAGCGTAGACCCTCACTCCAAATCTCTTGAGTCTCAGCCTGAATAAAAAAAGGCCCATAACCTCCACCTCTGCTTCACTTAATCCTCTATAGTTTCCAGAAACAAATATATATATTTGAGACCAAAATTTACTGTTTCAGTGTCTTCGTGATTTTATTATGCAATATCCATAGCTACATTTGAAATAACGTAACATTCAATGAGATAAGACAACCTAATAGAAAACTACAGTCTGATTAAGAGAATAAAAATCAAGATTCAGAAACTTAGTAGAGATCTGGAAAATATAAAGGAGAACAAATGGAAAGTAGAGACCTGAAAAAATATAAATAAAATTCAAAACTCAGTAGATATTCTCAGCGATAGATGAAGAGGTGATGGTGGATGAAAGTAAATCAGAAGGAATTACCCAAAATGAAATAGAGATAAAAACAAAATATAGACTGCTCATGGGGGTATTAGAGGAGCAGGTGAGGAGATAACAGAACAGCAGATAACGTGACTATGACATGTAACCACAGATCAAAAGCCATAATAAGAATAAACCAAGATAAACACTAAGAAAGTCACATGTAGGCAATACAAGGCATAATAAATCTTCTGAAAAGCAAAAAAAAAAAATCATCCAGCGGGAAAAGTTTGAGAGAAATGCTGTTGAATTGCTAACTTCTCAAGTACCATGGAGGACAGGAATCGTGCTGAGAAGAGAACTCCTAGCAAGTCTTCACAGGAGGGGTGCAACACCAGTCCCTTATTTTTCCATTTCAGTGATGAGAGTAGCTATCTGCATGGTGTCCCCTGTATGGCAGAGGTCAGCCTAAGCATACAAAAGGCATTCTGTGATCTAAGTACTTACTAAATTCCCTCAAGAAATCTTGTAATGCATAAGAAAAAGAAACATAAAAATAAAGACTAGAGGAAACAGAGACAATACAGTGAAAAGAAAGCCTAAAGTAATCACAGAGTCAGAATGATAATGCAGTGTTACATCTACTTCACATCAGGAGCAAACTGGAACTCCTAAAGTATCACCTGGGACCGTCCCTGGATGCCTCTGTGAGCACATTGGGGTGGCTCCAGGAATTGCAAGCACAACATGAGCTGAGCAGCATCAGGTCCTCAGACCCTTACATTGAACCTCTGGTCTAGTAGGCCAAAATTTTTCTGAGCACCACTCTGGAGACCATAAATGAAAGTAATTGAAGTATTCATTAATAATCTCAATGAAACTGAATTGATAGTACTTCAGATTGCCACTTGCCTTGCAAACTGTTGATCCAGATTCAATTTCCAAAACCCATATGGTCCCTGAACCCACCAGGGGTAATTCCTGAGTGCAGAACCAGGAATAAGTCCTGAACACAATTGGGTATATGCTCAGTATAAACAAAAACATAAACAAATCTCAGGAGGGGAAAAAAAGATGACTTTGCACTCCTGAACAAGAACAGGTTGATGTTTTTTAATAACAAAAATGTGCTCATAGGCATTAAAATTAGAGTCACACAAATTAAAGTTTGAGTTGAAAGTATTAAAAAATAAATAAATTATCCAAAAAAAAAGAAAAGAAAAGAAAAGAAAAACGGACAAGAACAAAAGATCAAGGAGAGCAATCAGGAGAGAAAGCTTAGAAAATTAAATGGTTTTTTTCAGCAGTTCCCAGATCCAAATAAATGGATCCAGAAAGAACAAATTTTGATCATGGTGGTGAGGAATTATGCAAGAAACATTTCAGTGAATATATCCTGAACCCACAGGGGACGAATTTATGGAGACGACTGATTAAATGTGCTGCATTATGGATGGAAATGGGCCCATGCCAAGTCTCACTATCATTATGTTCCAGAACACTGGCCATGAAAAAGACTATAGGAATTTTCAGATAGAAAAAAAATTAATGGTGAAAAAAAAAAGGAAATGCAGGCAAGTATCAAATTTCTTGACTGTAACCCTAGGAGATGAGGATAGGGAGACATTCTGAAGGGAAATAAATCCTGAGGTTGAATTCATCATTCCACCCATGAGTGACTGATCAAGTGCTGTAGTAGAATAAAGACAGTCAGGCACATAACATCACCAGAAATCTACACTCCAGGAAGTGTAGATTTCTTTCTCAGGAAGAGACTGAAGAATATGCTTCAAATGGGAAGGACACAAAGCCCAGGAAGTGAGGGTTCAGACAAAGGAGAAAAGCTCAGAGGTCACATGGAGGTGCCAAGGGCATTTCCAGGGTTCCATTTGCATTGCAGACCCAGCCTGCAGCTAGTCCAGACAGACCTCACAGAGCAGACGGCTCTGGGGGAAAGTGAGAGAGAAAAGCTGATATTCAAATGAAAGAAAATGAAGAAGTGGCAGTGGGCACTTGGAGAGTTGAAGCAAAGTCCAAAAGAAAATGCTGGAACAGGGCCAGAGCAATGATTCAACAGACTGGAGCACAGGTTTCCCACACACAACTAAAATGCTAAAACAGTTGAGCTGGATATGATATATGGTATGCATGAGCACCCAAATTTGATTCCCATCATCTCCTGGTCCCTTGGGTACTTCCTGGTACCTCCCCCACAAAAATAAGAAAAACCAGATTAATGATGCTGGCCTTGGTTGGACAATGGATGATGGCTGGGATGAGGAGATGAGGTTTTCCCATCAGCCTTTTCTGGAACCATTTGGCATTGGAAACTGTGTATACATACCTCATTAGCCTAAATGTCATTTTCATCATGCCACAGGACATATGTACAGTAAAATTGTGTGAGAAGACACAAACATATAAATATCTTTCAAAGTCACAAAGCAGTCCTGGAAAAATGGATCTAAAACTAATCTTGTCCCCGGGCATGATAAGCAGATGTTGTGGTGTTGACAGTAGAAAACACTCTATCCTTAAATTCATATGTATCTCACACTGGGTTTATAGATTGCTAATTTCTAAAGGAAAGGTCTCAAAGAAAGACACAGGATTGAGCCTGAAGGAAGAAAGCAAGTAGAGGGAAATGAATTCTAGAAAGATTGACCACATCCTCTGAGAATGAGTTATTCATTCCGCTACTATGTCTTCTTGTTATACAATTGATATTATCCTTATGAAGCAACAAAAAGTTGAAGATGAGAAAGAAATCACTCAGTTCCATGATGCACCATTAAATGTTGGGTATACTTCAAAATTTTTACTTTATGTGTGTGCACACGCACACGTGCATGTGTGCATAATTTCTCCAAGACTGTATGTAGGTGAGCCTTATCTGCTCTTTCTGCAGTTTGGCACAGTCACTTTTGATATTGCAGAATGTCTCCACACCAACCATTTTCAGTGACTGATTTTATTCCATCATTTGACTACACTGCAGTTGATTTAACTAATCTCCTGCTGGTAGGCTGTTCTCAGTTTCAGCTTCATAATCAGTGCTCACAGCCTAATTGCTGCCCTCATCCTTCATTGTTTCTTTCTTGAAGATCTTAGACACACAATCTTGGACATGGTCTCCCAGACAACAGGCCCCACTCTACATCTGCCTACAACGTTCTTACTTAAATTTATATCTCTTAGACTTACTGGTGATGCCAAACACTTTCCTTACATTGACTGACCAATAAATAGATTTGATCCTCTTCCTTCCCACAGCAGAGTCTAACTGTGTTGTCTATCTGCATTTACTCAAGATTGTCTTCTTTTAAAAAAAAAAAGTTAATTTACCTTATTTAAAGACCATGTATCACATAGTTGACATTGTTGACCATAGTTCATTTGTTTTCAGTTAAGTGGGAGCTAAATTATTTGTAAAAGTAAATAAAGGAAAAGAAGGAAGAAGAAATAAAAAGTATAGCAACAAAAAGTGTGTGAAAATTACTGTACCTGGAAATGAGGTCATTAAGACATTGTCAGAAGGTTTAGTAAGCTTTGTTGCCACTTACTTCATTTGCTTCTGAGCATTAGGTGGCTTCAGATATACATTGGCATCTAAATTAGTGTGTTTCTGCAGGATGATAGTATTAAACAACAAAGCACTTGTCGTAAGATTGGCTTCTTTCCTGAAAGAGTTTGCACTTGGGGAAAATAAAACAGAATGTTCTAGTTACAGTTATAGTATGAAATATCCTGTGTACCAAAGTGTACCTGTACCAGAGAATGAAGTGATCAATGTCTTTTTTTAAAGCTCAAAATGTTAATGGGTCAGAACATCTACGTGGAGACTTAAAGATAAGGACAATGGAAGCCACAGCATGGGGGTGTCTGGGAAACAGCAGCTTTTTTATGGGGCTGTCCCATGAGGAACTACCATGTGGCTGGACACAGACAGTCGGGAGGAAAGTGGGTACTAGCACCTTGGATGCATCGTTTGGACCAGCTCCTTCAGACCAGACACACCTTTCTGGTTGGTAGGCCAGTCTTGACTGTGAACACCAAAAAAGCCACCCAGAGATACCAGGTCTGAAGCCCAGGAATCCCACAAATCATCTGTGATGTTTTGGGGGCTGAGGGGCATTTACTGTAGAGGAGCCCAATCTCTTTCTAAGCCTAAGGGGGAGAGAATATTCAGCTCCATTCAGAAGCACTCAGCTTCTGATTTCACTTTCAAGCAGCACATGGAAAGAGGAAGCAACAGACTCCAAGTTTTCAAATGCACCCTAGGTTCCTGGCTCCAAAGGGCAGAGGCCACTGCCAGTTCCTGTGACCTTTCATCCCGCCCCACCACTGCCACAAGGGTTAAAACCCAGCTTCTGTCTCTTTTGCACTTCAGCTCTTGGTTTTCAGCTCGTTATTTTAAACGGCAAAATGAGTCACTCCAAGGAAGAGCACCTATGACCGGAGATGCCATTTAGCAGCTGAGAAGGAGAAAGGTCTCAGGCAGATCATTGTTCCCATTTCACAAAGAACTGATGTCTGCTGAGATAATAGCAGAAATCTAAAGAGACTCCTCGCTTCTGAACGTTGGTTCCGGCAGTGATGTGCCACCTCACGTACCATGGAAAGAAATTCTTGCGGATTCAATTGACAATAGGAGGAAGAGGCATTTTGAAGTGACATGAATGGTGCTATTTTCTTCCAACCTCCTAGTCATTAGCCCCGAGTCTGGGAGGTCTGGTTGAGAGGGACTCACTCTCAGTATTGTTGAATTGACATAAGCAAACAATAGTATCTGCTCCCGTATTAAATAGACGAACAGAAACCTGCCATGGCTGTTTCCCCCTAGGAGCTGAGCCTTGCCTGAGAAGTAGCTAAGGCCTCCTGGCAGGTTAAAAGCAAATGCCATGTGGGCCAAACCCATCCACCCCCACCCCCAAGGGTTAGGAGTTCACAATCAGTAGGCACGCTTTCTATTTTGCCAGAGATGACCCTCAACCCATCATTGGCATAAGCACTGTATCTTCTTGGTCTGTGCACAACCACTGGCAACTCTGACTGGAGCCCCAACCCACAAGAGAAAAGGCAACAGGGCCTAAAGTTCTGGTGGAACACATAGGAAAGCTCATTTTTGCCACCCAAGAATGAACAGGTAAATGTGTCCTTTGTACTGTGTAATGAATAACCAAAAAGTGATTTCAGAAGACACGTCTGTCTCCATCTGTCAGAAGTCCGGTGAGGATGTCAAAAGGCTGAAATCAAGGTGTGGACCAGACTACTTTTCCTGCCCTCTGCCTTTTGAGTACTTGAGTAGGAAATGGTCACAGGCCCTGCCAGTGTGGGAAGAGTTTATTTTGTGTGAGACAATAACAAAAGCCTCCCTTCCCTTGCTAACTTCAGCCAGAGAGTGCTCTCAGCTGCCGGAGAACCAGCCCCAGTTCCTTTGTTGAAGGCCTCTCTCCATCTTTTCTTCTCTCTACTTCATGGTTCTCTCTACTAAAAGGAATCCGGCCCCCTCAGGAGAGTCACTTCACCTGACAGGTGCCTCACAGGCATCTCCCACCCCAGGTTTGATTGAACAACTGGTAAAAAAAATATATATCACTGTAGACCTGGAAATAGAGAGCTGGAGGCTTTCTTCAAATTTTTCCTTTCTAAACTGCTTCTATTCTCTCTTGACCTCCATCTTTTAAGAATCTTTTCCTTTGGGGAATACTGGTATGTGTACAAGGGGAGTTTCTGACTCAGGAGAAATGATGAGAATAGCAGTCACCTCATGGGGACTAAGCTATATCTGAGGCTGAGCTTCACTTCACCCAGGTTCCCCTATTTAACCATCATCATAACTCTACCCCCAAAGCACTGTCCATTATCACAAGTATGTGATCTGGTCATGTAACCACAAAGAGAGAGAGCCAAGACCAGCTGTATTACCCACTTTGCCAGTTGGAAACAACTGAGCTGGGAGTCAAACCCACCTCTTTCTCCCCCCTCAGTCTTCCTTTCTCGTCTACTTTCATCACGTTATTTTGCTGGGTTGCACATTTGGGAAGGTCATTGTCCTCCATAGCTTGGAGACTTTCTCAGTCATCCTTGTCTTCTGGAGTCAAATTTACCTGCTAATAACAGAAGCTATGTCATGGGCTAAAACCTCCCTTTAAAACAGGACACCCTCAGATTCAAATAGCCAAGACACTTCCGAGAGTCAGTGTAGGTTAGAGCCTGACTTTGGGAAGGCAAAGCCCAGTTCCACAGTAGCTGGCACTTTAATGCGCCTTGTTCTTGGATTCTATGATAGACTCCGCTGCCTGGTTTTCTGCCAAACATTGATTAATAAGCTTCATCAAAAAGAAAAATCACCAATTCAGCCCTGGGGAGCAACTTCAGGTTCTCCTTGGCTCTGGAGTAGCCAATCTTTGTCAGCAGGAATCAGCATAGAGACCATCCGCACCCGCTGGAAACAAATGTCCCTGCCTTGGACTAGTGCTCCCACCGATGACAGCTTCTCTGCACTGTGGGCAGAGGGCTGACTTGGGCCAGGGCAAGAACAGGAAAATAAATGGTTAGAATAGGAAAGGCACTGTTGGCATTCAGAAGTTCACTCTTCTGAAAGGCACTAGTGTTTTGATAAAAAGGACACAATTGGCATTGATATATGTTCTGATCATTGGCAGAGTCTTACAACACGAAAGTAAAACTATCTAGAGTTCTCTAAGGCCACGGATGAGGCATCCAAGTGAGATGGTCTTGCCTAGAACTTTAGAATTTTCTAGTAGCCCTGCCTCCTAGCCTAACAAGGGGCCCCTGGGTGTGGAAATACGAACTGATGAGCTACTTCTGCGTTCAGGCAGGAGAATGCGAAGACCTAAGTCTTAAACAGTGAAGCAGAAACAACAAGGCAGCTATAGTAGCTGGATTTCTCCACAGTCTCCATTTTTCTCTAGGACCCAGAGTCAGAGGATCTTCCCCAGCCCCTTTGTCTTTAGGTTTGTCTGCATGATCAAGTGCTGACCAAGTGAACAGGTGGAAGGTCCTTCTTCCAGTCTCTGAACATAGAATTCTGACAGGTAATACTGTTTTTTTGACTTTGTTTTTGGGCCACACCTTTCATTGCTCAGGGGTTACTCCTGGTGGTGCTCAGGGGATCATATCAATCAAACTCAGGCTATCCATGTACAAGGCAAGTGCGATGCCCACTGTACCATTTCTCTAGCCCAATGCTCCATTTTTGTTCTCTTGTTGACCAGTCACCTGATGTTAGTATCTAAGAGCCTTAAAATCCACAAGGTAAACATGCCAGTGTCTGTGTCCCTGAGTGATCAGTGGAGAATTTCTGGGAAGGATAAATGAACCAGAATTGATCCCTTGAGATGAGAAATCTTTCTGTTACAGCACCTTAGATTTCTATATCAAAAACAGAAGACTAAAGGAACTAAAGTAAGAAACTTTCTCCTACCATCTTAAGGAAAAAGATTAATTGTGATTTTATATATCATTTTATTGATGTTGGTCAGGCTGAAATTTTTGTAAACAAAACCTTCTCTGGCTGATAATATTCCACAGTCCTGAAAATGAAAGCTGTGAGGATTATTCTTTTGGTCAATGTTCAAAGGTAAAATTATAAACAAATGCAGGTTATTGTCATGGAAAGTCATACCTTGCTAACTTTTCTCTCCACATTTTAGTTGGTTCTCCCTTAAGACTAATTTAATTTAGTCTGAGTAGAAAAGATAGAAAATTTTAGGAAAAAAGATTGAGTATATAAAAATCAACATCATTTTCCACACTGGTCCTTTGAATTCAGGGTTAAGTATCTTACAAATATCCTGTTAGCCAGCTTCTCTAATGTGACACTGATGTTTGGTTGTTTTCTTTTGCACTGATGTTGCTAGAGGCATCTTGTACGGAAAGATCATGAACAGAACTAGTGACATAGAATTAACCTTATCATTACCATTAATACGAAAACTAAAGTTGAAAAAAATTCTCCTTAACAAAAATTAGCATTCTTCTTATAATGTATGATCCTGGGAACTGTTCTTGGCTTCATTTCATTTATTAAAACAAATTCTAATGTATTCATCAGTTCCCATGTTGACTTTCAAACCAGGAGGAAGTGGAATTAGCATTCTGACGTGATAAACAGGATTTGTCCTCAGTTATAAACTGGGGAATTGTTAGGTTACACCTTTTTTTTTTTATCCAAAACAAAGATTATCCCCGGTTTCTTTATATCTTTTTGTTTACAACTTGGTTTCTCCCAAAACAAAGATTGTCTTATATGTAAACCTGGTCAAGACAGGTTCAGGATAGCCTGAGTTATCTGACCTTATTCTGTCCTTACTGCTTCACCTGGGGGTGGTCTCTGTATTCAATAAAAAGACCTTAAGAGTCTATGTAAACAGTCTAGCAATAAAAGTTGGGATGTGAGGTACCTTAGCAAATGGTTTGAGAGGACTGTTTCTGTATGAAATTCTAGTTGCACACATTGAAATTTTATTAATCCATAGTAAAGTGTGATCGGGGATCACCCTACCTACCATTTAGCTCAATGTCCCATTTGGTGGCAAAGGAATATGTGTCTGGCACAAATGTGCTGCTGTGGAAGGATTTCAGCCTCTCTGTGTATCCTCAGGGACTTTAAGCCCAGTCTCCTTCCTCTCATCTCCCCACCCACACCCACAGCAGAACATTTGCTTCTGAATAGTGTTCCCTGAATGCCAGCACTGCTGGGTGTTTGGGACAGAGACATCCTGAACTCTCCTCATCCTCTGGACCTGGAACATTGAATATATATTGTGACCATCATTAGACATCCCCTGCAGTTTTCTAACCAAATTTGAAGGTGATAAATGTGGGCCAAAAGGAATAGCTCGATCAAATGGCATCGGTAGAATTTTAAAAGTCCTCAATTGATCAAAATATAGAGATAGAAAAAATAAGACCTGAATCCGGATATTGTATTTAAATTTTACAGCACAGTAGGTGTTTTTAATAGTGAATTATATGTGGTGAAGGAAAAATAAGTGAAGTGGAAGGTAGGCAGAAATGGGGAGGGGGGAGGCTAGCTCAATACCTTGGAGTTCCTGCCTTTTAGAGGGATGGTAGAGTTTGATACCATAGCCTGTGCCTGTGCTGATTACATCGTCCACAACCCTACTCTTTGGGGGACTGAAAACAACACCTATGATCCACAGTGCAGCAACAATTTCCAGCCACATCAAAGCAGTCATGTGAAAAAAAATTTAAAAATCACAAGAAAGGGGCCCGGGAGATAGCATGGAGGTAAGGCGTTTGCCTTTCATGCAAAAGGTCATCGGTTCGAATCCTGGTGCCCCATATGGTCCTCCGTGTCTGCCAGGAGCAATTTCTGAGCATGGAGCCAGGAGTAACCCCTGAGCACTGCCGGGTGTGACCCAAAACAAAACAAAAAAAATCACAAGAAAGCCTCCAAAACAGAGCACGAAATGTGAAAGAATCAACAATGCAGAAGGGAGTCTATAAGATAGGAGACATTAGGGAAGTCACACCTTTATGATGGAATAAGACAAGGAGAGAGAATGAGGTCGAAGCATTATCTAAACAAATGAATATGAGACTTCTTCAGATGTAAAGGATATGACAGCACAGCTTCTGGGTGGCCAGCAGATTCTAAGTGGATCTGCAAATAAGCTCAAATATATTCAATAAACTCCTACCTCAACACATTTCAGTTCACGTGTCCCCCAAATAAGGAAGGAAGGCTTGAACCCTTCGGAAAAGGAGTCTTGTCAAAGAAGCAGGGTCCTCACTTTCAGACCCAATCAGGGTTCAAACATGAGCCATTGTTTCTGGTTTGACATTTAACCATATGTTCCCTTTTGGAGCCTGTTTGTCCCTTAAAACTGGGAAATGGGAGTTGAAGGGCCACTTGACAAGAGAAAAAGATTCCATTTACTTATTGACCCATGGGGTTGGGGGTGAACCAAATACCTATGTAGGGAAGTTCCAAAAAAAAAATCTGTACTTAAAAAAAGGAAGAGAGGCCTAACCATTTATTTACTAAAACCCTGAATAAGTTATTTAAGGTGAGAAAAGAAATGGAAGACATCCAAGGATTTGATTAAATGGCAGATCCATTAACTGACTTAGCAAATACTAGTAAACTTCATTATGAACCTGCCTCCATTGCAGATGCTGGGGACAGATCGGTGAGTGATACAAACACAAGGACAAAATCTCCTGGTTTCCACACGCACATCCTGCACAGAGATTCCCCCCAGCATCATGAAGTCCTAAGGTTCATACAGTGAACCAAACCAATTCCAGTTGACTGAGAATTAGCAGGGAAGCCCAGGGCCTCTGCAGAAGGATTGTTGGGGATCCTCCCAAAAAAAGAACAAAAGACTAAAATCCCTTCTAGGGTAAAGAAATAAAACATACTCAATTTTGCACTAAGAGATGGAGATAAACATGAAGGGGTGAAAATAGAGAAGGGGAGCAGGCAGGCTGGACAAAGCCTTAAACTCTGCAATTGGACAGTCAGAGCAAGCATTAGTGAAAGGAAAGTTCAACCACTGTCCTTCGGGAAGAGAGGGAGGGAGAGAGAGAGAGAGAGAGAGAGAGAGAGAGAGAGAGAGAGAGAGAGAGAGAGTGCACTTAGAGGAGCCAAGCACTTAAACACTTAAATTGTCAAGTGGACAAGTGGTTGGGTCTCAGGTCCGTCTTGTGATTCAAAGGATGGAATTACAAGTCAAATTGGATGATCCGGAAGCCAGAGAAATCAGGCTGACTTCTTCTGATGTCTTCAATCACAGGAGCTCCTCATCCTCACTGTCACATCACAGGAAATTTGCATTTGAAAAGCCTCTCTTTAAAAAGATCCCCAATTCCAGAAAGGACTCCTTGCCTTCTGTGGAGACCTAGCGTTTAGACATAAGAGCAGGTAATTAGCAGAAGCTGGTTAGAGAACATTGGCTGTCAGCTGCAGGAGGAGACACAACCTTCACGGAGCATTCAGAACTGCAGGTTTGCTCTTCAGAATCAGATTAAAGGGAAAAGCCAACAAACACCCAGCTGCTTTGACTTGGGAAAAAAAAAAAAAAAAAACTCATGTTTGTCTCTGATGCTGCATTTCATGGGACCAGCCATTTGAAGCCTCAAGGGCTTTGACAGGGGCAGGATGAAATGCCAAAAATATCCTCACTGTTCACTTGTTGTCTTATGTTGCAGGCACACAAAAAGTCCCTGTGGACGATTGAACCCAGTCAAGGCCTGGTCCCCCCGGAAACCGACCTTCAACTGACCCTGACTGCCAATCTGAATGACATAGTGACATTCAAAGACACCGTCATTTTGGAAATTGAAAATAGCAACACCTACCGGGTGCCTGTCCGTGCTTTGGGCTTCGGTTCCACCATTGTCTCCAACAAGCCCTTTGCTCCAGAACTCAATCTGGGCGCACACTTTAGGTAGGGGGTGGTACTCTCGGCTCCCTTTTTTAGCTCTCACCCTCAGGCTGCACATCACCTCATATTTAAGAATGTTGTTTTGAAGTAAATAGAATTAACTCCCACAGTTCCTTGCATTTTCCATTTTACATGTCCTTTCCCAGTGTGTCTGCCAGGCTGAAGAAGACCTTCCCTGGTTATGTTCTCTGAGGTGCTTCCCCTAAGCTCAGAAGAGGGGCCTTGTAAGAAGTATGTTCTTCTCTCCAACTCAGTATGTAATAAACTGAATCCCAGCCAAGATCTCTCCTCTCTTCTCTGACCCCAACACACAGTTGATCCCTCTCCACAAATGTAGGAAAGAGAGATGGATCCTCCTGGTAGCCTAGATAGAAAAATCTCTAGAAAGGGAGAATTTTACTGCTGATGTATCTCATCAGGCATTGTTGCAAAGATGATCATTCAAGTTTGAGATTATTGGTAGATTGCCTCCCCTACTAATCCGCCCCCCATAGCACCAACCATTGAAGAGGTTGCCATTGGCTCCCCAAGTCACTCAGGAAAAGCTAGAGTCAAATATTTAAATATAAGATAGTAGACCCCTCTGAGCAGAAGGAAATGTGCCTCTGAAAACGTAGGGGTATGAATACAGCCCAGTGAGATGGTTTATATGAGGAACATTCAGGCATAAAGTCATTTCCTTAAAAGGAACAAATGAGATGAAATTTCAAAGCCAACACCATTTAAAATAAGTTTTTTTTAACTCTTTAAGTTTTCCTCTGGGGGAAAAATGTAATCTTATAAATTGTGTTTAAATCCCAAACCAAACACACACACACACACACACACACACACACACACACACACACACACATTTTAGAGGCCCAAGATCTAGAAATCCACGTGTTCTAGAAATCTCAGGCTCTTAGAATGAAACTTATAAATATTTTGCAGAATAGGAAAGTGAGTGAACAAATGAATAAAAGAGCATCTTTAAAAGAGAACGTTTATTTAGAGAACTGACCAGTCCTGATGGTATTGAGTCCATTATACACCCTTGTTCATTGGTGGGTCTTGGAGAATATATCATTCTGACCTTAGTATGCCCTTTACCTTGAGCCATACCAATATCTTTTATTCAGTCTGTAGAGATGAATTTGATGCATTTGAAATATGCTCCTTTTCCATTAGGTAACTTTCTTTTCATGATTTCAAAGCACTGTTGGGAAACTCATAAAAGAACCCCTGTCTCTGGCATCCCTGGTGGGCTAAACCCACTGAAGGGTCTGTGAGGCAGGTATCACTGTCTCTAAACTCCTTCTCTAGCAGCTCAGCAACTCCGAACCAGCACAGCTCTGATTGCTGTCTGCTGGCCCCATCATATTCCTACAGAAGCCCCAAGGAGCTTCACTCTCTTTTCTTTTTGAATTTAAGCACAATGGTTACAAAATTGTTCATGATTGAGTTTCAGTCATACAATGATACTACCCTTCACAAGTGCACATTAACAAGGAGCATTACTCGTGTGCTTTCTGTATTTTTTTTTTGGTTTTTGGATCACACCCAGCAGTGCTCAGGGGTTACTCCTGGCTCCATGCTCAGAAATTGCTCCTGGCAGGCACCGGGGACCATATGGGGCACCGGGATTCGAACCGATGACCTTTTGCATGAAAGGCAAACGCCTTACCTCCATGCTATCTCCTGGGCCCCTGTATTTTTTCCTTTATATATGTAATGTCCATTATTCACATTTCACAGAAGAGGGGGCCAGAGAAATCCACCCTAGTCTATAGAAGAACAGAAAACTGATTCTTCCCTACCTGTCCACACACACTTTTCAGCCTGGACACCTTCTCTTACCACTTCAAACTGACCAATAAGGGACGTCGGGTTCAACAGCTATTCTGGATGAATGAAGGTTTCCAGCCCAAGGCCAAACTGAGCAAGAAGTCCCTTGCCAAGACCAGGCTGAGAAAGAGCCACGGCTCACTCCGGAGCTCCAAGGAGTCCAAAGACCCTGAGAACCCCATCTTTCAGATTCACCCTGTCAGGATGGAGCTGTACCCAGGCCAGACAGTCAACGTGACTCTCCAAGGCTACTCTACTAGACCCAGGGTAAGAGGAAGGTGCAGTGGTTCAGAAGCCATTTTTCTCTCCCCATAAACCTTGTCTCAGAAGCACCCCTATAAAGTTGTCTAAAGAAGGGATGTGGTTTCCATAGCAGCAATTCTGCTTTCCTAATTCAGTCCAGCTCACTTTGCTGTCTGCTTCTGTAGGTACTTGTAGGTTCTCAAGACTTTAAAATGCCCCCACTTAAAACAGGTTCTTAGGGTTTGGTGAGATAGTACAGGAGTTAAGGTTTAACCACAGTTGGATCCCCAACATTGCTTAAGGACCCCCAGTCCTGCCAGAAATGATCCCTGAGAGCCAGGTGTGGCCCAAAAGCTAAATAATAATAATAATAAATAATTATTAATAACATTAATTATTCTCAGCCCCAGAGGCAACAATCAGAAGCCAACCAGTCCTGGTGGCAGTTTGTCCCATGTTCAGCCCTCCCAGCTCAGAACCCTCCACACGCTAAACAGTTTTGCTTCACTATGGAGGACACAGTTCTGTGCACATCCCCCTGCAGGATGCTATGACTTCCTGGTGAGCTACTGCTGCTCTGTTCATCCTGGAGATAGAAACTGACCCAAAACAAACAAACAAACAAACAAAAAAACTTCCCAGATCTTACAACATGGGCTTTGTGGATGAGCATTGGGGTTAGCTAGGCCCTGACTCATCTCCAATTTAAAAGATGGCCCCAAACTCTCCTTAGAAACCTAGACAAAATGCCCTCAGGAGAGCTGTCCACTGCTGGGCTCTGTTGGGTGTGCAAGGGCCAAGAAGCAGTATTATGTCTTTTCAGGGCACTTTCAGGTAAGGCACATTATCTGTGCAAAAGAGAGTAGAGGCTCTAATATGATCCCATGAGTCACTCCAAGTGCCATGCACTAGAGAGGCAAAGCTGGCCAGCCCACTGGTACCTAGCCCCAGCCTCTAGTAGCATGACCAGAGTGCCTGCCTCAGGAGCTGCTTCTCCTGAGAGGCAGGTTAGCTGTATGGCCACAGTCCCCAGCTCTCCTAAAGACTCTGTGGAAAGTCCCCAGGTTAGGCTTCATCATGGAGCTGAGATGTGAATTTGTTACCGTCCCCAAATCCCACTTTCTTCCAAACCAGCTCTTCATGATAGAATCTACCTTGGGTCTGATCTTCTTTATGAAAGTCTGTGCCTCAAGGGTCCAAAGAAATATTAACTAACTTCTGTAGCATCATTTTTAAGTGTTCAGTTCAGAAAAGAAAAATTTCCCCACCACAGTTTTTGATTAGTTTGAGAAGCAAAGAATGGCCTGGGGTGGGGGGTCAGCCCAGAAAGTAGAATGTAGGCCTTGTCTATCACTGTATGCCCAGTCTCCAAGGGCCCTGATGCAAGGTGAGTGAGAGGCATTGGGGAGGAGGGGCAACACAGAGATGGGGATAAGAGAGACAGGTTCCGACACTAGACTCCATGTCAATGAGCCTAACCGCATCCTCAGGTAGTTGGCAAAATAAAGCCCTCCCAAGACATACTAAACCACCCAAACTCGGCTGTGTGAGCCCATAAATGCCCTATACAGAGAAATGTGCTCTCCTGCGGGCTCTTGGCAGGAAGCTGGGTTCAACTGCTGACTGTAACCCCGTGCATGCTCTGAGCCATACCAGCATGTATTGTCCACAGAGAGTTGAAGAGCGTCTGGTGTGCCATGCAGTGATTGGGACACAGGGGGGAAAGACCCTGATAATGGCCGTGAAGGTTACCTGTGAGTTCATAGCTCCGCTCCTCCAGCTCTCCACCAAGCATGTCACCTACCGCCTGGAAAAGGTGAGTGGGGCTGCTTGAGGGGTCTACCCTGTTCCATCCACCCTCTCCCCATGTTTCTTCATGCTTTGAGGCCAATACAATGTTCAGCTGAAAATTCTGAGTCTTGGCCTGTGTCTGTCTGAAATGTTTGTGCCACAGCCTGAGACTCAAGCATCCCTGTGTGCTGAGTTATTCTGCATATACTCATATGCTCGAGGCCTAGGGCCACACCTGTTGCCCACTTATCCCAATTGTCCCTCGTGGCCAGCTGTTTGTGGCCCAGTTAAAGCTAAGTTGCACTTCCTGAAATCCCTAGGCATGGGCATGATGGTACCTCATAGGTCACAGTTTACCCCTCCACCAGGATTTCATTTATGACTGGGAGTGTAGAAAAGAGTTCAAGACCATTTATTTTGGTAATGGGACCCCTTTGTTTTCTTTACACTAGAAAGACACCCCCTGGTACCTGCATGGGTAAGGCGTGCTGCTATGGGATGGTTACAGGGAGTTGATAGTCTTGATGTATTAGTTCTATTCGAGGCAGCATAGTGAGAATACACGCAGTAGTCAGTCCAGGTCTGAGCTGGGGCCCAGCACATTTGGTGGCAGAGAAGGCGGCCAAGTGATTAAGGGCTTCTGATCCCCCGCTCGAAGAACCTGGCACCAAGTGACCTAACAAGGAAAGACAATATGAATTCCTCCAGCATTACCAAGCCACTATTGCTGTTTTAAATCCCTCCTTTTTTCAAGAAGTCAGGAATAATATTTATTAGTAGCAGCTGCATCATATTTTCTCCAAATATAACTATCTAGAGGAAATTCAGCAAGGCTTTACTGATAGTTATTCTGTGCAAGACATTACAAGTACGTTAATTTTTGCAGCTTAGTTCCTTGTTAGATTTTTTTTCCAAAGCCCATAAACACTCATAAAAAAGAATATGCATGGGTAATGTTCCTTTTCTTTATATCTGTAACCTTGTTTTTGCTTTTCAAAAAGCATATTCTTGCAAAAACCAGCTATTGTTTGGATTTTATCCTGAGAAGACAATAACCACAGCTGAATGGAAGTGAAGACATGAATTGAGCCACGAATTTCTGTCCATAGAATTTCTTCTATGGAATCCTTATCAGGAACCTTAAAAAGTGCACCTTCCTCATGCCTCTCCATCTCAAGGTTCAAACACGATTCTTTAACACCAAACTGTTCTGTCTCCTTGTTCCTGGCTCAGAGAAAATCTAGCTGATTTAGTGCATTAGTCTCTTAATGAGGCTGACCCTGCCTTTGGAAGAGTTTTTCTCTCACTATTTCCTCAGATTCAACTGAGTGGGTACCTGGTGTCCCTAAGCCACAGAGAGATGGGTGCCATATCTCCATGGAATAGGAAGGGGCAGTTGAAACTTGCTCTCAGTTTGCTTCCAGAGGTACAGCAGCAAACCCTATCCCCTGGTGTCTGGGGAAACAGATAACATAATGCGTGGGCATCATTTCCAAACAGAAGGGCTCTTCTGTACATCAGCTCTTTCCCCCAGATGACCTCTTACCCAAACCAAGAGCCGGTAGCTTCTTGCCTTCAAAGCTACCCAAAGCCACAAGTCCCCCTTCCGATTGGCTTTGGGGGACAGTTGGGGGCTGTTCTCTAGGGGTCCTTGGAGAGGCCCCAAAGGGGCTGCTTCTCCCCACCCAAATATTAGGCAAGTCATAGCCCTGAATTACCATGGAAAGGGGTAAACCCAAGACTGAACCCCAGAAAGAATTCTGGTAGTGCACAGAAGGGGGTACAATCAAGGCAGGAGGCTCTGAACAACTATGGGGGGTGGATAGTTGTGTTTCCTCTTAATTCCAAAGCAGTGGTGCTGAAGGTGGGGTCTTCTGGAGACAATTGGAGCCAGATAATGGGGCTCCCCTGAGTGGGGTCACTGAGTGATCTCCTGAGTGGGATCCCACTCTCCTGAGTGGTATCTCGTTTTAAGACGAGAGGGGAAAGATGACTGCTCTCAGTCATGCAAGAGCACAGTGAGAAGGAAGTCATCCACCAGCCAGGAAAAAGCCCTCACAGAAGCAGTTCTGCTGGGGACTTCTCTATGTCCATGGACTTCTCTATGTCCAGAGGTCTGAGCCATAATGGTTTAAAAAGTGAAAAACACCCCATTCTGTGAAGTTTATGGTAGCAGCCTAGATACCCTGGTCACTGGCCCCATTCACTGGTCATTCAGAGTTGAGGGTCCAGAAACTATGCTACAAAGGGACCATGTTGGGGACCCAGAAGCAGATGCAGATCCAAAAGAGGAATCAGACAGATTTAGTTACAAACAAGAAGAAAATCAAATCAGAACAATAGGACAGGAAGTACAGTCCAGAATTGTTGGAAGATTCAGGCAGAGGTTGGAAGGAGGGCCCTCCTTGGGGTCACAGGGAGGATCCTGGTGCCCCTTCCCCCAGCCAGGCACACAGGAAATAGGACGGGCTTCGTCAGAATAAGGGTAACCAGGATTTTGTTGAAAATCTTAGCATCGGCATTCATCAGGGATATTGGTCTGTAATTTTCTTTTTTGGCAGCATCTCTATCTGGTTTTGGTATCAAGATGATGTTAGCTTCATAAAAGCTGTTTGGGAGTATTCCCGTTTTTTCAATTTCATGAAACACCCTGGTTAGGATTGGTAGTAACTCCTCTTGAAAGATTTGAAAAAATTCATTTGGAAATCCATCTGGGCCTGGGCTTTTCTTTTTGGGCAGATGTTTGATTACAGTTTCAATTTCCTCAGTGG
>PVKC010015319.1:0-21539 GCA_004027635.1 Crocidura indochinensis
TCGCAGCAAACAATTCTGTTCCTTGAGGTCAGCTCACAACCCATGGCCAAGGTGCCACAGCTGGGAAACTTGTTCCTCTGACGCCGCCGCCGCCGCCGGTCAGGCCCCCCGCGCCTCCCCCTTCTAACTGTCCGAGGGAAATCTCCCCTTTCTTTCTCGGGTCTAGGCCCTCCTTTGCTTGCCCTCCACCCCCACCGCATCCCCAATAATGAAATAAAATAAAAAATGTTTGGCCGGCCACTAATCGCCTTTAATTTTTCATTTGCTTGTTACAGATGTCCGCCTGGTTGCTCGCAAGGTAATCTCTGGGCGCAGCTGAGCGCCCGCATCCCGCGCCGGCGACATCAAGGGCCAAAGGCACAAAGCAACGTTTCTTCGCCGCGGTGCATCTTCATGGTAAGTTAGGATTTCTATGGCAATGGGCAAGTCGCACAGAAATCCTGAAAGGCCGAGCCTGGAGCCCGTCCAGGCTTTTCATGAAGGACATAATATTTACGTCTAACAGGCCTTTTCCCCTTGTGTATACAAGTATATATTTTTGTTTGACGCGGACTAAATCATTTTCATTTAATTTCCGGTAAACAAAACCCACGCGAAGGGGCACTTGTTCCCCCTCATAATAAAAATGGATAAGAACGCGAGGGGAAGAAAAGCAGCGTCTCAATCGCGCGCAGCTCCCTTTGTTTCTGCTTTTCTGCGCTGATCAGAGGGCGCATTGGGGTTTGATGGCGACTTTCTAAAGGCGAGGAAATGGTTTGTAAGAGGGGAAAGAAAAGGAGAAAGGTCTAATCAAGCTCGGGTTGTTCAAAGAGTCGGGGTTTTGGGGGTTGAAAGTGTGAGTTTGACGCGGCATCAGCACGCCGCGTTAGGCTCGCCATGGAAATGTGCGCCCGAGCGGCCGCTTCAAAGGCGGCACACTTCGCTGCAGACACTCTATTAAGATACATTTGAGCTGACCTTTGCTTTCACGCCATTTAATACTGTCACCGCTCCCTCCAGTACAGACTTCCTCCTTAGGACCTGCCTCTCCCGCCTTTTGGGGGTTCACCCTACACCGGGGGGAGGGTCGCGTGCAGGTGTTGCGTGTTGGCTCCGGAGACGCTTTTAGGAAAGGGAGGAGCCGGACTCCAGAGAATTCTTTACTGCACCCCCTAAGAGGTCCCGGGGTCGCGAGGAAGGGACTTGAGTGCAACCGCAGAAGCTTAACAAATGAGCAGTTCCAGCACTGTTGGGGGGCAGAGTGCCTCTCAGATCCCAGGCGGGTTTGGGGAGGCCTGTTTAGAATAGGGAAGGAAAAAGAGAGAGCTCTCCTGGCTGAATCCAGGCAGACGATGCCTAGGGGACAGTAACATTATGTTCCCCAGTGCAGCTCATCCTGCTATCCTACAAGTCTCTTGCATGTCTCCCCACCCCCAGAATTTGTTTTTCTCCAGAGTTGGGAAGTGTATGATACCCCTCAGACCTGGACTGGCCCTTGGGAGGGCACTGAGAAGCCCAAGGCCAAGGGGATAGGAAAGATGGCAGGAAAGTTAGAAGTCCATGTTCCCTTAATTGTCTTGTTGTTTATTTTATCCAAGTACCACAGTGAATAGGGGAAAAATAAACATGGTGGAAAAAAAAATCAAACAGTGGAGTCTTCTTTAGTGCCAGTCCTTGTGGTTGAATAAAAAGGATGGTCCGCTTTCTATTGAGCTGAGAAATCTTTGAAGTGGGAGTTATTATCTGAGACATTCCAGCCTGTCGTCCTAACAACGCTGATGAAACGTAAAACTTTCTTTGTCAGCGATTTGTTCTCCTTGCTGTCAAACTCCCCCTGCTCCGTTACTTTCAAACCGTTTCTAAAGAGATAAAATCAAACTTCTGTTTAAAAAAAAAAGAAAGAAAGAAAAAGAGAGAAAAAGAAAACTTGCAAATTCCACTAGTTGATAACTTTACGGATCAGTCCCTCTAAGGGAAAAATAAAAATAAAACAATGACAACAACAAAAAACCAAATAGGCAAAAAAGCAAGTACAGTGGCTGTGGAGGTGTGCAGATGTGAAGAGTTGAGACATAATTCTGGGATGTGGGGTATTTGCTAAGAAGGTAGGTGCAGGCAAAGATCCAGAACGCCAAGCCCACACTTGTATCCACTTCCTTCTGCTCTGGCCTGCACTCAACCCCTCCAAGTCTGATTAGCAGCTTTTGGGAAACCCCTCAAGTTGCCAATGTTCTTCTTGCCCAGGATGCTTGGAACTAAGGCTTCAGCCAAGCGATGGTTAATATTTCCTGCTCCTCAGAGACAATCTTGGCTAAAAATAGGCCCATTGTATGTTTCTTCCCACTAACTGCAATCAGCCAGCCCTTTCTGCCATTAATAGAAAGTAGAATTGGCTGGAGGGAGAGACATTTTCATACTTTTCTTGTTTTCTTCAGAAGCTTGGTAATTGGGGTTCAGGACATACAAGGTAAAGACCCCTGAGTGCATGTGAGTACCCCGTCCCACCCACAGTTCTGTGTGTGCAGTTCTCCACTTTATATTGTGCTCAGAAAAGAAACTCCCATCCTATCCAGCTTCCCTGAAATCTCCTGTTATGGTTTTAAAGGTGGTTAAAAAAAACAAACAAAACAAAACAAAAAAACAAAAAACAACAAAAAATTCAAACAAAAAGTACCCAAGAACGTTCCAGCCTCCCCACCCTCACCCCTAGTGTGCATACTAAATGATTTGTAAAGAAGTTTCCCGAAGCTGTAACCCATGCTGTTATTATAGTTGCAACAAAATGTCTCTTATCTTGATTTTTATTTGTTTACTGGAGTCCCCATATGTTTGTTTATATCGCTAATTTATGGGAAAATGTAATGATTGTAATGAATTTGAATTATAGAGACAGGCAAATGTTTTGTAATCATAATTCACACACACCAAAAAATATTTCCCTGACTGAAACCTTGCACTCTCCACACTCACTGTTTATGATTTTTCTCATCAGTCCCTTTAGTTTCCTTAAAATGACCTAACTTGAAAGAAAAACAAAGTTGTTATGTATTTGACTAAAGTGATTGTTAATGAGAACCTAGTTGAAAGCTGTGGCTTAATCTTTGCTGTAAATATGTACAAATGAACTGAAATCTGTGATCTTTCCTCTCTAAAGAGTTTTGTGTACATGGAGATCCATTTTGCTACTTTCTTTGGAAATAAATGATGTCATGTTTTCCTTCCTCTTTCACCTATGAGTGGCCTGTTATTGCTTCCTCTTTTTTTTCTGGGAGAAACTCTAGTCCTCCTTCCTGTCTTTGCTGGGGGTCCTGATGGAAACATCTAGCCATCATCCAGAAAGGGACTTCATTAGCCCCCTAACTTTGCCCTAGTCATCCTTACACTCTTCAGTATATTCCCATCCTGCTAACAGGCTCTGAAAGTCTTACAGGAAAGTTTGCCTTGTTAGGATTCCAGGCTCTGGAACTCTGATTTAAAAATGGCAATTTTGGAGGCAGGCAGAATAAAAAGTCCCCAGGGAGGAGGTGCCGAAAGGCGGCTTGGGACAAGGTTGCCCACCAGAGTCTTTCATCTATTTCCCCCACCTAGCCAAACCTCAGGTTCCTTCTCCAGCTTCCCAAGGCAAGCGCTAAGACATTGCCCTTGCCCGCTTGATTTCTCCCTGGACAGGGCCCAGCATCCACTGGAGTTTGAGGGACACAGGGGTACCTCCTTCTCTAGCCCAGCTACTAAAATAATTTCAATGGCTAAATAACTTCAGTAGTACCAGAACCAACAGATTCATCGTCTGCCCTTATATCTACTTGTCCCCTTCCCCCACTGAGTAGACTTTTAGTCTTCCTAGACCTCTGTTAGCAGGAGAGTGGGATGAAGTAAGCTCTTAGAATGCTGGGGTGAAGATGATTGTCTGAGGAAACAGTTTGAGGGAAAGATCTGCAGAGTTAAAGAGAATGTTGTGGAGAGAGACTTTAGTCACATGCATCAAGGGTAAGAAAAATTGAGGTCACTGGGAAGGTCACTGGAAATGCAAGACTAGTAAGTATCAGAGAGAAAAGACTGAGAAAATTAGCCCTGGAATGAGCGCCCCCTCCTGTCTGTCGTGGAAGCTCCTTTTAGGGGGGACCAGGGACAAATTAGGGAGCTTCACTTGGCCTCCCAAGATCCAAAGTATCCCTTTATTACCCCCCAATGCATCGTGTGCAGGGAAGTCAGTCCAGATAGGGAAGTATCCTAGGGAAGTATCCAGGGTACCTGATTCTAGAGGTTAACAAACTAAGGGGGCATCAAGAGGGATCCCACTGCTTGTCAGAGCCCCTACTCTCTCAGCACATCTGAAGGGGTGCCAGTAATCACCTTCCAGGAGAGATGAAAGAGAGAGAGGGGGAAAGGGCACCCTAGTAGCGAGGGGGAAGAGGGAGCTTGGGGGATAAAAAGGATTCAACGGAGGAAGACCAAGGGAGGAGGGATATAGAAAGTAAATAGCTCAGGCTGCCTTCAAATAGGATTTGGAGGCAGAAAGTAGAATGAGTCATCATTGACCCAAGGTTGAATTCAATTCCCAAGATCCTAAAGTTTCTTGGTTTTCAGAGACAGTTCCCATTAGCCCTTGTTAGTTTTTAGAGAGACAGAGGGGGCATGGGGTGGGAGGATTACCCATCAAACCTATAGTTTGCAGTGTCCATACCCAGGGCAGTGTAGGGGTTGCTCACTCCCCCAATAGGCCACTAGAGAGCCCCAGATGAGATGGCTCAAAGGTCAAGTGTGTAGGTGTCTGGCAAAAGTCCTGGCTAGATCCCCATAAACACAAATTCTCCTGACCACTGCTAAGAGTGAGCCTAGGGGAGCAGGGAACAGAGAGGATTCAGAAGTAACACTGAGTGTATGCCATGCCCAAATCAAATGCAAAAAAGTAAAAAGCACCAGGGAAATACTTCAGGTTTGGTGGCTTGTCTGTGGCCAGAAGCCAATTGCTCAGGTTTATCCAGCTCAAGAATAGGGAGGAATGAACCAACCTTCTACACCACCCTTCTGCCATTCTATTTCCTGTTTTGATGAAAAGCAGCAAAAGAAGCTCCTTCACCAGTTTACTTGGGACTGTTCACTAAGCTGTTCCCTGCATGATTTGGAATTTCTTGTTAAATGTTGCTCAAATTACTTAGAGACTTCCCTTTTTCCTCCTCTCCCAGGGCAGGTCTGTGCACCTGTTAGAAACTGTGGTACTCAGAGTCCCCAAGCTCCAGTCAACCAAGAGGGGGTTAGCTGATAGCAGGCATTCCTTTATGTTCTTTGAGAGTGAGAGTGCCAATCCCTGGTGTATCGGGGCATAGATGTAGAGATGCCCTTTTTAAAGGCTGGAGAAAAATAAGAGAATTGGGTGTAGACAGCTTCTGTAGGAAGCTGCAGAATCCTGTTAATTTCAATGCCACCCCCCCATGACTTCTTAAAACCCTTGGCTCTGCAGTAAACTTCGATAGCTCACAGGTCCAGCTGTTGTTTTATTATTATCTAAGTCTGTTATGATGGAGTCTACTTGGGCTTTTCAAGACCTTGATGTGGAGGGTGGGGACATGCAAGTTAGGGTTCTTAGGGGGATGGGGAGAAGAGGTGGAGGGCCAGAACAATAGATTTGGGAGAAGCTCACACAAAACATATTCTTTCCCTATAAAGAAAGGGACTTGCTCCTATCAAGCTCCTACTTTTCTGTTACTAAATTCTCATTTGGAGGAAATCAATAACCTCTTGAATGCCAAGTGACTTACTGCCCAGTCTCTAATCATTATCAACTTCCAGTCCAGATATCAGAACAATGCTACCTTTTTACGGAATTAGAGGAGAAAATACTTGAGGGCTTTGTTAGAATGTTATCAAATTTTGATCCTAAACACACTCAGGAATAAAAGAAAAAAGAACAATCATCAAGAAGTCAGAAGGTATTGGTGTTTTCCTTGGAATCTTTCAGTGGAAAAATGGGAATTTCCAGTAACTGTCCACAAACCACTTTGAAATAGGGAAAGAATGGAGGGAGTTGGGGCTGGTGGGGGAGGATGCTTGAGAATAGGAAGTAATCAAATATGAACATGATTGGGGGGGCAGGTGGTCTTTAGTTCTTTGTTTTGTTTTTGCTTTTTGGTTTCTTTACAGTCCATGTGGTGAGTCTTCCCCTAAGCAATGATCTTGTGCTCACAATGAATTGCTTGGGGATTTCCTACAGACCTAATAGGCTAAATTTCTATGATTCTCGATGCCCCTTGCAGTTGTAGAAGAACAGAGAAAAAAAATCTATCAAGATATTAGAAGACTTTTTTTTTTTACCTTATCTGTGACAGAGGTCTGATCCGAGCAAGATTCTAATTTTTTGGGGGTGGAGGTGTCACACCTGGTGGTGCTCAGCACTTATTCCTATTGGGACCTGAATTCTGGTTGACTACATGCAAGTGCCCTATTCACTGTGCTAATGCACCAGACCCTAACAAGATACTATTAATCAGAGATAAGGAAGGGATTCATTGCCAGAAGTGAGAAGAATTGCAGACAGTTCAAGATTCTTGACTTTTGCCTAGACAAGAGTTTAATAAAGGCCTCCTGGGCATTGTGGTAAAAATGTATTCCCTGACATGCTCACATTTGTAAGTTATGAAAAAATAATAATCTTCTCCCTACCCCATCTGCACATGTTCAAAGGCTTGCCTATTTATTTCCTTTGAGAGAAATGAGGGAAGTCTCTGGAAGGATGTATGCATGCAACAGCTTCTTTTCCCACCAAGTTACAGTTCCTTTCACCTGAGGAAAAACATCATGGGTCCACTATGCCACAGTCCTCCAGGCTTTCTGCAAATGCATTTGAGAAACAAGGAATCCATGGTCAAATTCTTCCTATTGTTTGGAGAAAAAAAATCCTGCCAACTTTCTTTAACAAAAAGCCAAACCTGCCAAACAAAACATTGTGGAAAAACAGAGCTTCTTTTTAAGTGTGAAATATCATTTCATTGTGAAAAGTAAAAAAGAAGCAGTAATCCAACTTCCGGATACTGTTCTGAATTATTTCACCAGGCCCTTTTAAAAGGGGATTAGCGGGGCTTTGGGAGCAAAATCCTTCTGTTTTATTCAATCTCCGATTTTATGTTCTAATTACTGGTTGTAAAGGCTCTGGAATTAGTATGCAGGAACCGTCAGGACACGATGCAGGTGCTATTTTAATGGTTCAGCTTTTTAATTAAGAAAAGAGGTAAGAAAATGGAATCATAAAAACACTTTTGTGAGAGCTGTGAACACGGTGGCAACTGCATGAATAAAGCCTTTATACCTTTCACTGACAGGTCAGCTACCCAGGCACTGACTTACGACCTTTTCAAGGCCAGACAATAGTTAACACTTTCTCACCTTATCACCACGAACCTTTTCTTCTAGGATAGAGCTCAGGCAAATGGCCTGATGCAGCTTGACTTCCACAAACGATGCTGCATTTTGAAAGGATATTATCCTTCTTGACGTTCTGATTTTCAGTCAGAGCCCAGCTCTAGGACTCCCTGGATCCCTGCGCTTAGAGGTGGGGAGTCTGAGAAAGTACTGAGGTGGGCAAGGAGTCTCACACTGGGACACGGAGCAGATCCAAGGCCAAAGTACCCCCTACCTGCTAACTCCTTCCTTGATAAACAAAATAAGAATCACAGAGGCCTCAAGGAAGGGGTTGCAGGCAGTTGCAGGGCTTTTCAGAAAAAGTAGTTCTATTTGTTTTTGTTTGTATTTGTTGTTGTTTGGGGCCACACCCTGCAGTGCTCAGACTCCCTGGCTCTCTACTCAAAATCATTACTGGCAGTGCTCAGAGATCCAGATGGGATGCTGGGGATCAAACCCCTGTCAGCCACATACTAGGCAAGCTATCTCTCTGGCCTTAAGAATTAGGTTCTCTTTGGAGGAAAAGATTTGGCCCTGTCATTTATGGAGGCAGCCCAAGTAAGTGGGTCTGCCATACAGCCTGTCAATTCTATCAACTCTCAGCTTCAAAAGAGCACCCCTTATCACTCTGATTAAACTCCCCACTTTATCTGACCCCAGCTCTCCGACCAAAATAATGTTGCTTTTCCAGACTAGACATACTGGTCCATTGGGACGGTCCACACGATATGATTCGCTTCTTGAGTTGAGACTATGGGGAGCTCTGATCCAAACTCCCACGAAGACACCCTTTCTCCCCAGTCTTCCTGAAGCCATCCCTGTTTCTTCCACAACTTCAACAGGTTGTGCTAGGGGGCTTGATGGGATGAGTTGTGACCAGCAGGCCTAGGCCTTCCGAGGCGGACCCGGGAGTCTCGCCGGACCCCTGAGAGAACAATGCCCGCATTAGGATATCAGCCACCCTCCCATAATCACGCGTTCAACGATTTTGTTTTCACGGCTGAGGGGACTTTTTTCCAATGTAAATCAAGCGCTTTAGTTATTAAGGCCGAACACTAATCTCCAACAACCTTGACATAATGTGGCCCGGCGCGCCTGCCCAGTTCGCACCTGCAGTCTGAATAGGGCGCCTTGTCAATGGGGGACACGCTTGTTGCCCCGGCTTGCAAAGGAGGGGAGTGAATAAGTCAAAGCTTTGTGCATGCCCATGCGCGCTCGCCCTCCCGCCTTTGATCACGGAAAGTGTCTCCTAATTTGTCCCTTTTTTTTTATTGTAACAACGTTTTCAAGGCTCTTTCGAGGTTTCCAAACCACATTTTGATAAAGAACATAAATCGCCCCCCGAAAACAATAGGGGCACGCCCCGGTCAACGGGCGCCATCACGCTTCAGCGTCTCCGGCCTCTGGAAAGTTGGTGGCTCTGGAAGCCAGGCTGGAAGGAGGGAGGCAGCCCCCGGCTGCCCCGGCTCCGGGCTCCCCCGGCGTCTAGAACTCCAGACCCGCTCCCTCTGCTCGCTCTGCAGTGGGTTGGTGGGACCAGCTGATGGAGGGTGGCTAGGAAGGAAGAGTTGTCCATCCAACCTAGCGGGGAATTCTGCAGTACAGATTCGGGGCTGAATTGCTCAGGGGTATTCTAGCACCCCAGGTCAATCCTCAACTCAGCAGGCGGTCCACAATCTCCTGCAGATCTGCCCTGACCGCTTGGCCTCGCCCCCTGCAGCGGGCGCGCTCTCCACGCCTTAAACAGCTGTGCCCTAACGCCTTCCTCAAGGTTTCACCCCTCTCTCAACGTGTTAATCCCCTCTACCTCTGGAATTGGCGACTGAAAAGGTTGAGGATTCCCCTGACAACCACCCACCCCCTACTCTCTCCATTTACCGGGGAGGCTCAAAATTTATTTTTAATTTTGGTACTTGGGCCACACCTGAAGATGCTCAGGGCTTACTCCTGGCTCTGCACTCAGGGATCGCTCCTGATGGTACTCAGGGCTCCATATGGGATGCCAAGGATCAAACCCTCTTACAAGGCGAGCGCCCTACCCACTATACTGTCTCCAGTCCTAAGTCGGAGTATCTTTAGCAATATTTCTTCCCTCTACAACTCTGGCAAGGAAACCAGATATGGTTGGGTCCTGCTACCTTTTCTGTGAACGTAAGCCTTGTCTTACAACATTGTATTTGCTGGACCACACACACACACATCGAGTTAAGATCGCATTTGTGGGATATTGATTATAAAGCTGAATGTTGAAGAACTAATTCTCTGACTCTTGCTTCCTCTCCCCTTTTCTAGACTGGCCTCAGGTTTGGGTTTCCCACATCTTTTGGGGATCCCCCCCTTTTTTTTTTCCAGGAACACTTCTATCCTGGAATTCTAACTTTCACTGAACACTAAGTCATTCCAGCATAGGGACAAACTTCTTCCGTTTTTTTTCTCTTTTTCTTTATTCCCATTACTTATGACTATTCGCAGGCTTAGGGTAAGAAAACTAACATCACCCATTAATACAGTTTAAAACACTTTGATGTCTTGCCAAGAAACACACTTCCTTCAAAAGAGAAGTCAACATTTGTTTTTCACATTAAATGGCGTTTAGTTGCCAGTGGAAAAAAAATAATTCTTAGGACCACTTTTTAATTCGATGGATAACAACCGCAGGGGTCTGAAGGAAAATAACCACGATAGCTATAGACACAAATAACTAAATTACCAAAACGTTAGTATATCTCCCGGCTTCATTAATATGTAACACCCTCCCCAGTTAATCTCCAAAAGCTAGTGTTCCCCTGTAAAATAGCACTCTGGGACGAATTGTACATGAGATCAATCACTGCTAATGCAGGAAGGTTTACTGCAGGAAAGGGGAAAAAAAAAAGAAAAGCTATTTACACCTTCAAATAGAAGCTTTTCAGATTTAAGAGTAAAAGCCATACATCACCAAGAATAAATGATTATGAATTGGTAAACGCACCCTCCAGCGATTAGCTATGCGATGCTATTTATCATTTCTTGGGTGGTGATGATGGTGGAGTTTTTTCCCCTCTTCTTCTTTTCCTTCTTTGCCTTATTTTTTTTTTTAAATCGTTGGACTGTTTGGAAAGAAAAGCTTTTGACAAGCAGAGGTAAATGAAAAAAAAGAAAAGAACAAGAACAAGAAGAAGCCTTGGCTGGAAAGTTGATTTTTTGCATAGTCTAGAAGTCATCAAAAACAAGGTTTGCAGATATACATTTGGTCACTTTGGGGAGAACTTCAAGCGAAACAATTCTGTCCTTACATTGTTTTCCTTGTTTGCCCATTGAAGTTGACATTATCAGCAGGTATTATTTTTTCCTCTCTTCTCTTTATTGATCCCCTCTTTCTTTAAATCTATTCCTCCTCCAACCCATGACTCCCTTTCATCTAGCCCACAAATTCAGATAGTTTACAATTCATTCATTCTGATTTGTTTCCAAGGAAGAAAAGGATTTTTCTTTGTATGTGAGTGCCAGGTATGGTGGCAGGGCCCCAGTGCCTGGCCAGTACACTTCAGATTGGACACAGTCGTCCACGGAAACAGTGCTACCTCCTTTTTGCCCCCCAGGCACGGGGTCAGAGACTCCTGAGGACCTTGCTTGCTGTTTGCAACACAAAAGCATATGCAGCCCTTAAACATTCCAAGAAAGACAAAGGCAAGGCTGAGGACTAACATAAAGGACCCCCAGCCCACCTCATTGGTCCAGTCTGGGCTCAGAGAGGCGGGCATAGAGCAGCACGGGGTCAGCACACCCCAGGGCCCAGCCTAGGTTTTGGAGAGGCCGGTGGGAGCAGTGCCTGACGTTAAAGTGTGAATCGGTGCTAAAAGCCGGATCTAAGGCAATCCAGGCTGTTAGGGGATGGGGGCAGGGCTTCTCCACTGAGTCCCTAAGCTAAAGACAGGCCGAGCAGCCTCTGTTTCGGTCGTTTTCTCTTGTTGTTGTTGTTGTTGTTGTTGTTATTTTTCTTGCAGGAGAGATGTTAGAAGAGGACCGTCGTAAAAAAAAATTAAATTAAATTAAAAAAAAGAAGAGGACCGTCGTGAGGTCAGCCTGGTGGCCAAAGTGTCTCAGCAGAAGCTGCGAATCCAAGATCAAGGACAAGGGTTTTTAACATCTGAGTCACCAATCCCCAAACTCATCTGAGCACATGTCTTCAGAAAGCTCACCTAGTTTGAGCATACCCGCTCTTTTCTGCTTGCAAGGAGTTCAGGGCTGTTTCCAGGGCAGAGTCTTGGCATTCACTTGGGGGTGGGGGTTTCAGGGGTGGGGGCACCCTACAGTGCAATGGATGACAAGTTCCCCACACCCTCCAGGATTTGGAGGCTTGAGATGTGTGAAGTCTTTATTTTTATTCTGGAGTGGTGGAATAGAACAAGGAGGAAATGATGTCTCACAGGTAACTCTAGCCAAAGGTTGACAGCAAACTGAACACAGGCCATAAAGAGTTTCAAAGGTGTGGAAAGGGGGGGGCATTCCCCTTGCCCCCAATTCAGGTTTCGACTTTTCAAGTTTAAAGCAACGCCAAGTGGGAACTCCGGAAGTGAAGGTGTCTCCCTAACCTTCTCCCCAAAGTTGATGAGAATATTTTTGATACTGCATTAAAAGTCTCCCGACAGTGCATATAGACATGCAATGTTGTAAACATTTTAGAGTTGGGACAAAATTAATTTCTGGAATGGAAGTGAAAAAGACTCCCCCACTCTCCTTTCGAAATTCATGGAGACTTCGGAACCCCCCCCCCCATAACTAGGGAGTTTTCACCAATTTTATTACATTATAGCAGATTCTCTGGATGGAACACGGAAGGAGCGATTCAGGCAACAGAGAACAGGCTTTTTTTTTTTTTTCCTTTCCAAAGAGGGCCCATCCATGGGCTTTTTATAAATAAATGGAGAGGAAAAAAGGTGCTAAAAACTTTGAAAGATGAAACAGATTCCGTTTATGTCTGCTGTCTTAGAATCCGTTAGTACTAGGTGCCTAAAACTGACGGAGGAAGGGAAAAAAATGAATACTAAACATTGTGAAAGATGCAGATGGTCACTGCCAAAATTTCATTTTGTCTCTCTGGTCAGGATCATTCCTTATTGACTTTCTATTCTTCTTTAAGGGTTTATTTTCCATTTTAAATGTTCATGCTATCATTTTCTCCTGTCCAACTCATTTCTAAAATAAAGGCTTACCTTCATGATATGTTTTCAATAGTGAAAGTCTCCAAAGATCTATAATATTATTATTTATCTGAATTTTGTAGCTCTGAGAGCTGTATACACAATGTAATTGCTTTAACATGTTTTCATAAATTACATTCAGAAATGTGTCATAGTAAATTACCTTTGTAATAAAATGTAAAAAATGCAAATGGCTGTTGTCTTTATTACGTTTTAAACCATTGGTTTATCTGCACTATTTCACTTGTCACTTGCACAATATGTTGGCTAAAGGGGCGGCACAGTTTGATAACACAGCACTGAGTCCTGTGTGTAATCTTGCAGGCACGTACAGTTTGGGTCATTTCCTCATCTCCCGCAGAAAAGACATTATCCTGCTCATATTTACATACTTTTCAATATTTGTCAAACAATCATAAATTATAAATTAATGAAATGTTCGACAGTCTTCAGAGATCAGACTAATGAAGACATTTACCTTTTTGGTGATTTTGAGTCTCATCTTTGTAAGTTTAATGACACTGCCACGCTCACGCTTTATTAGGCTTTATTAGATTTGTCCTCCACTCCCGCTGTCATTCAGATGCTTCTGCAGAAATATCACCTGCTTCAGGTAGAAGAACAAATCTACTTTGACCAGGAAACCTTCAAAACGGGGAGTCCTTGACCTTCATTTTTCAGAATTAATGTTGACTTGGTTTGAAAAACTACTGGAAATTTTTACCTTTCTTAAATTTTTAAATGAGACTGTTGTGATGTTGATTTCACTGGGAAGCAATAACTTGGATCCTCAGACAGCTGTGGATCGCAGATATCCTGTAACATCAATGAGGTTTGCAGCAACACTATCAAAACAGGGAGTGTGGGGGCAGTACTGATTTGATGTCACCTTTTTGAATTTTGTGAAATTGCCTTTTGAGTAAGTCTGGGACACAATGAGTAAACTGTCTCTTGAGTCCATAAGCAAAGGGCTAGAAGGTAGAGGGGGTGGTGAGACTTTATTCAGGGACTGTGCACCATCTCACCCATCCCCTAAGCAAGCCAAGTAAGTAAAGGTCCTAAGCATGTGACAACCTCTCCACTCTAATAACACTATCCAATAGGTGCTACATGGCCCAGGAGCTTGGAGGGCACCCCAAGTTTGTGCCTGTTCTATCCAGCACAGAAAAAGAGGGTAGCTAAGTGTCTTGTGTCAATGAGGTTGACACATTTCCTTGGAAAATGTTGGCTCCCCATGCTCTCATTATGATTGATGGCCATGGGGCTTTTTAATAAAATTATAGGTGATGAATTTAGTTCAATCCAAAGGGGTCAACCATCAGCCCTGACTTAAGATTCAAATAGTAAATCACATGGAACAAATGCACATCAACACCATCCATCCCCAGCCCTAGTGGAGGGGAGCTGGGGCCCTGGGGCTCCATCATGCCCTCAACAAAGGGGCAAGGAGCACAGGAAGTGAGGATGTCAATAATTCTACCATCAGGTTGGGTAATTTTATTAGCCTCCTTGCAAATGTTATCAACCCATGTTAGCACACACTGCCCCGCAGGGCCACCAGCTTCTTCCTGGCATTTCTTAGCCTTATTTTCCTACCAGGAGGGATATGGGGCATATATACACTTGGGGACCTCATCTGTGGTGAAAGTAGGAAGGAAGGTGCAAGGAGTGGAGGTGCACAAGTCCTCCTCAATCATCTAAAAACAATTGTGTGTATGAGGGAGAGAGAGTTATAGAGAAATATAGAGGAAGTGACTAACCCCATGCAAACCATTTTTCCATGGCCATATGTCCTTCCTGTTCAGACCACTCAGCTCTCGAGTGAATCTGAGGCATTTGTTCTAAGGGTGGAAGGAGGGAGAGAGATTCCAATTTCCTCTCTGATTGTGGACTAAGTTTAGCCTCTGACCCTTTATGAAATATGCATCAGGAATAAAACGGCCCATTAAAGGCCACAAAGAGAACCTATTAAAATGTTGGGAGTGACTTCAAAATATTCCAAACACCACTTTTTTAATACACAACGGAGAGTTATTAAGCAGCTTCTTGGTGAAGCAAGCATGGCTTCAGCAATCATCAAAAATTGATATGTACCTCTAGTAAAGTAATTATGCACCATCCTGAGGATAAGGGAGAAGGCAATTGTTAATCCACTTGCACACCCGTTGACTTACAGCATCAAGCTGCAAATAGCTTAATTAAGTCATACACATGGACTCTAACCATATTGCTCCATTACATTATGAACATTATATCTCAATTTATTGGGACAATTAATGCTGGAGCCCTACCTCAGGCGAGGTGCCCAAGTTCCTTTTCACTTACACAGTCCAGAAAACCAAAACAAGAAAGGGGTGGAGAGACAGACAGACCAAGAGGGAGGGCAGGAGAGAAGAGGAGAGGAGAGGAGTGAATGAAGATTTGGGGAGGAGGTTTGTATTGAAACTGATGGAAAAGTGAAAGGAACCTGTTGGAAGGTGGGGGGTGAGTAGTGCTTTAACCCAACCACAGATACAGGTCCTTGTTCACAAAGTATTTGAGATAGAGCATTAATAGTGCAATTATCATGGTTAAGTCAAAGCAAAGCTCTTCATTAATCATAAAAAATGATTAGGAGTCCAAGAGCTGAGAGCTAGCACAGTAGTTAGGCATTTGGGATGCTGGGTTCAATCCCCCTCTCACTCTGCATTGCATGTGTTCCCCTGAACCTGCTAGGAACGATTTGATTTCTGAGCTTAGAGCCAGGAGCAACCTCTAAGCACTGTTCGGTGTGGCCCATCACCTTCCTAATTAAAAAAAAAATCAAACCTAATCAAACAGATTAGGGATCTGTTAATATGGTCATTTATTATTAGTATTTTGAGGACACATCCTTTGATGCTCAGGATTTACTCCTGGCTCTACTTAGAAACTTTTTCTGAGGGGCCCGGGAGATAGCATGGAGGTAAGGCGTTTGCCTTTCATGCAAAAGGTCATCGGTGCCCCATCTGGTCCCCGGTGCCTGCCAGGAGCAATTTCTGAGCATGGAGCCAGGAGTAACCCAAGAGCAATACTGGGTGCGACCCCAAAACAAAAACAAACAAACAAAAAAAAACAACAAAAAGAAAGAAAGAAAGAAACTTTTCCTGGAAGGTGGAAATGGGGAATGAGGGAGCAGAATGGGGTGCCAGAGATGGAACTCAGGTTGGCCCTGTGTAAGACATGCACCTTCCCTACTGTTCTATCTCTCTGGTCATATGGCAGTTAATAAAATCTCTCTCTCTGTCTCTCTCTCTGTCTCTCTGTCTCTCTCTCTGTCTCTCTCTCTCTCTCTCTCTCTCTCTCTCTCTCTCTAACACACATACACAACCATTGATCATAGTAGGTTTTTTTTCACCTGAGGTAAAAGTTTGGAAAGCTCCTTCATTAATTATTTATAAACCATCCCCAAAACTAAACTGGAAGGTTTAGGAATTTTCTCTCCCCTCTGCATTCCCCATGGGGGCAACTATTGCCTGAATTAAAGGTGTCACTTGGCATTCTGGAAGTCGTTTCTTTGGCAGTATCTATAGTTCCCCCTACCACCACCCCCAAAGCTCAGGGATTTGCTCCTGCTTTTCACTCAGATCCTCCTGCAGGTTCCTGGGACCTTAAGGAATGCTGGAGATCAAACCCAGGTCTGTCCTGCTTCCAAGGCAAATGTTCTACCCGGGAACTAGCACTCCAGCCCCTAATCTTCAAGGTTGGGCTTTCTCTTAAAGGCCACAGCTTCCATAGTGCAGGGGAGCTGGATGTCTTTGAACTCGTTGCTGAGGTTAAGATGCAAGGTTTTTCAAACAGCTCCCGGAAGAGCAGCGGGTCTGGGACTCACCTGTAGGAACAGGACAGCAAACCACATCTTCTGCCTTTTTACCTCATTCAAGCCACAAGCTGACTTTGGTTTTGGCACTGTATCTTGGAGATCTGTCATGACTCTTTGGCTTTGTTTGTGCTCCCCTGCCTTGAAAGTTTGCCCTGGCAGGGCCAAGCCTGGCCCCACCCCCCTTCATGGAAATAGACCAAGAAAGCTCAGTGGTGTGACTTCTGGAGAACCCTGGAGATAGGGAAGGTGCATCTTTCTGCTTGTTCCCAACCCCAGAAATTTTTCTTTGCTCCCCAAATGTAGGGTGTGTTTTCCAAAACAACTTTGCCAACCTGGTTTGGAATCCTTTTCTAAGACTCGGGCACCCTTGAGGAACCAAGATGGAAACTCAGAAAGGTGTGCCCATGAACTCAAGAAAACCGTTTGGACATAGGTGGAGGGAGGTCTTTTGCTTTGATCCTAGGACTTCCCAGATTTCTTGCAGGTCCAACGTTCAAATCCCAGATCTTCTCATGTCCTAAAACTGGGAAGTTGTGAAAAGGGAAGTGCTTGCTGTAAGTATGCATGCCCCAGCCAAACTCATTTTCTTCAGCCTACTTACTTCAGTTGTAAGCACAAGGCCACCCCAATACTATGTAGATCTATATACTGTGGGTACTGGCTGAGGTGCTTTGGAGCAAAGAATGGTGCTTTGGACCAAAGAATGGTGCTTGAAGTCGATTCTCTTCAGAGATGGAGAAAGAACGGTTTGGATGCTAAAGAAAGTTGGTGGTAGTCTGGGAAATAACCAGATATTGCCCCCCCCCCCAAAAAAAAAACTCAATGTTCACCGTCCAGATTGTTCCTCCTTTTTCAGGACCTTGGTGGTCTCCTCTGAACATCTAGTTCAGAGATGGCCTCACCCCCTACTTTTTATGAATTAGCATCACAAATTAATGTCTCCAATTAGTGCTAATTCTTGGCCACACTCACAATTTCCTTCAGACCTTCAGATCCCCAATTATTATATAGGGCGTTGCTTTTGGGATTAAGTTTAGGATGCTGAGACCCACATTGTCAAGTCCTTTTTTTTTTTTTTTTTTTTTTGCCACAAATGGATGGAGTTTCAGCCTAGAATGTTGCTATCAAGAGATCACCTGGGGGCCTTCTTGGAGGTGTTGATCAGATCTACAACCCAAATAAATTGTGTTAGAAATGATGCTGAGTAATGAGATGTTGAGAGGCTTTGGATATTTTCTTCCTCCCATAAGCCTGGAAGGGAAGAACTCTGGGTCCTGATTGATCCCTAACTTCTTTACTCCCCTTTCCTCAAGTTTCTCAGCTTTAGCTATTTAGTTATTTGAGATCAAGACTCAAAGAGAGGTTGCACACAAACTTCACAACTCCCACACCAAAGTGGAATTCAAACTATATGACCACTTAAATCTCTGCCTCTTTGACTCCTAAAAATGTTAGTGAGGTGTTCAGCTAATTCGTGACCGAGTAGAGACAGTGTCCTGTGAGGTGGGGTCCTGGGAGGGTATTTGAATGAAGGATGAGTCCATTAAAAATTTTTTTTGTTGCAGTGAGGGTGGAATTAATATGTTTGTCCTTATTTTCAAACTTCTCAGTTGCCTCCAAATATCAAAGGTCATGACATTTGAACCCAAGACCCAGTGATGGCCTCAGTGAGCCTGAGCGGCCAAGTGTGGTCCCCAAGTTTAACTTCAATTTGAGAAAGGAAATTGCAAAGTGACTTGAGAAAAATCTCCAAAGGGGAGATCACCAACAATTTCTGGGGTGGGGACCAAGACTCAAAGTGAGTTTTTTTTTTTTCTTCAAAAAAGAGCTGATGAATCAATAGGGGAAAAAATACACACTGGATTAAATAAACTAAGAAGCTCAGCCGGCAGGATCGGAGATGTGGGTTTTGAAACTGAGAGGGTCCGACTACCTTGGCCATCTGGCTGGTTTAAGCTCTGCCCCATGCTGTATGATTTTAGCTGAAAATCTCTTCCGTTGCAGTTTCGCTTTTATTGAATTCATCAAAAGCAAACTTTCCCTGAGTTTTTTTTTTTTTTAAGAAGCCTAAAATAATACGCCGACCACTGTGACATTCTTTTTGCCCAGGCCATTTTTCATAACGCTGCTGCGAATCCCCTTTTGTGCTTCTGAGGAGGCTAAACAGATGAATAACGAGGAAAGTCTCCCAAAAGTAAGCTACCAGCTTTTCACAGCTGGGGAAGGGGGGTAGAATGTTCACCAAAAGGAAAGGAGTGGAGCATGGAAAAACCCAGACCCAAAGATGGGGGCCACAGTTTACTTTAACACGGACTTTTTAAAAGCAAGTAACCCCCCCCCCACAGGCATGCAGACACACACACACACACAGTCTCTTTTTCTCTGTCTCTGTCTCTTTCCCTCACACACGCACACACACGCACACTTATGCACACAAACTACACAAACTTTTAGCCCTGTGAAACTAGCCAGGTGCTCCTAAGAAATGGGGGCAAAGAAAGGAGGAAGAAATAGTTGAGGCAGATGGCTACCAGGCAAGCTGGGAGAACCTGTCAATAAGTCAGTTTAGTTCACTTCTAGTTCTTTTCCCAGTTTTTTGTTGTTTTGTTTCAGTCTAGAGTTTGCAAGGATGTTTTTGGCAAGCGAAGAGCAAAGTCCGCAGCACTAAAGGAAGAATCAGAGTGTCAAAAAGTAGTGTGTGGCAGGTCGGGGTAAGTCACTTTGGCTTTGGTTTTGCTTTTGTTTGGGTGTTGTTTTCGCTCTGAGCTGGGGAAAAACATAGTGGATGGTCTTTGGAGGAGTTTCCCTCTGTTCCTTGGATGGCGAAGGGAACTCCAGAAGCTTCCAGACTGGCTTGCTTTCCCAAGAGGCGAAAGTTTCCCTCCAGCCCCCTGAACCCCCGAAAGTCCGCCCGCCCAGCGCGCCCAGTCCTGTTTGGGGGCTTTGGAGAGCTGCACTTGGGTCACAGGCGCATCCAATCTCCGGGTGCTGCTCGAGGCATCTGAAGCTGCATCCTAGGCTGCAGGGTCTGGCTGCATGTATGAAAACGTCCGGCGTGCGGAAGCGCACAGCTGCGACCCTCTGGCTTATCAGGGGAGCAAACTTTTTCTTAACCTTAAACGGGTAATTTGGAGAAATCTCAGCCATTGGTTCGAGTCAGATGATTGTTGGTGCAAAAGAAAAAGCCTTGCACACTGAGGTGCGAGCGCGCGCATTCGTTTGACCCTAAAAAACCATACTCCCGAAGTGATCCAGGGGACGCTCAGTTGAAATCGCTTATTTATTTATTTATTTATTTATTTACATACACTCTCCCCAAGGGGTTGGGGAAATAAGCAGAAGTGCTGTCTGGGAGCTTGGTCCTAAGGGAGGAATAGATCTCATAGATCTTGGAGACGCGGTGCTGGTGTTGGCGTTGGCTGGCGGCTGCAAATTGGCCCCGACTAGGACGCTAGGGGCTCCGCGGATTGGCGTGGCCGGCGCCAACTTCTCCGCGCGCCGCTGCGCCTGGAATTCTGCGGGGGTGGTTGAGTAGTTTTCGGAGGCGGCGGTGCGTTTCCAGGCGGGACTGCGGTGGTGCCCGTGGCCTGCCGAGGGGGCGTCTTGGGAGCAGACCAGCCGCGCCTTGCCAGCGTCCAACAGGAGCCCGAGTTCATTTATTACTATTGGTTCTTCCCTGCCTCCAGCGACGCGGAGCCAACACGTGCTGGCCAGAGCCTGGGCAGAGCCCGTCCAGATGTTGGCAAGCCTGTCTCTGCCAGGCCTCTCGGAGGCGGCAGGCGGACGTGCGCCCGGACAGCTGAGCGCGGGCGATGGCGCTTTTGCCTCTGCGCCCAAACGACTCCAGCGCCTGGGTCTGGCGGGGCCGAGCATGTAAAATGCAACTTTTGCCCCATTGGTTCGCTAGGTGAATTAGCACATACTGGGACTGAACAGTCCTTGACCTTTGCCTTTATGTTTGCGCAAATGTTTGCCTAAAGCACAATCGGCCTTGACAAGGAGCGTGCTACCGTGTGACAACGCCTATTCACCAGATAGATGTTCCCCGCCACACACGGCCCGCAGCAGCCTTTTAAATAGCTTAGGTATTTGTACCAACCGTATAAATTAATGTCGGATGATTGCTAGTTGCTGGTTAAATAGAAGACAATTTAGAAGCTGGAGACACTTCTGACTCTAGTGTCTCTTCTTTTCTTCTGAATAAACAGCAAACAACCTAACTCAAAGACGATCAGGAAGGAAAGTTTATATTTGGGGAGGGGAGGAGTCAGTACATCCTTGTTAGATCTAATTGATACGTGAAAACAGTTCCCAAACGAGTCAGAGACATCTTCCTTCACAAAGATGGGGATTGGATGGAGGAGAGGAGATCCCTGGGGAAAGAGGAAGCGCTTGGAACTTTGGTGACTTGGAGATTTGAAAAAGGAACTCGAAGGTCCAGTAGGATTTATTGTTACTGGAGGCACCGTGAAAGTCATAAGACCCTGGAGGAGCTTGAAAACCCCGTGGGATTTGGGGGCCCCCATCCCCGAGCTTTATGGTTCCTTATACTTCCTCCAATAAAACTAAATACTTTAGCAGGAGGAGAAAAACACCTTGTAGGAACTCAAAATTGGTTTGAGCACTCTTTATTAAGCCCCATATAATTTTAGATCTGAAATGATTTCGAGGACTGAGCTGGTTTCCCTCAGAACTTTGATTGGGTGGGGAGGAGTAAGCGAACAAGAAAACTTTATTTGATGGCTATGGGTGTGAGGGGGAGTGCTTCAGGGTTCTTTATTCCATAAACCTTTCATTTCTAGCAAAGTGCATCAACACCCAGGTTTTATTTCTCATACAGAGGATGGAGAAGTGTCAGGATAAAAGCAGAAAAGAAAAATCAGGAGGCTTGGCAGCAATTTTTTTTTAGGGAATGTTAGTTCCTTTGTATTAAGGGAGGGTCTTACTCCCTACCCTCCGCAGTGATGCAATACACCTAGGCATGACCAGCTCAAGCCAGAACCCCCGGGGTGCAGATTTGAGTTCCCCAAATATTGGCCTGGTCTTTTCCAGGCTTCTTCAAACCTTCCCAGTGTAAAAGAAGGTGGGTTTTCTTGGAAGCCTTGATTTCTGTTCTTTTGCACAGTTTAATTTCTCTCTGG
>PVKC010015320.1:0-21537 GCA_004027635.1 Crocidura indochinensis
GGGCGGCGGCGGGCGATCCCGGGGCGCACAGGCTGGGAGCAGGAACTCACCTGGTTCCGACTCCCCTCAGGCCTGGGGTCCCGGTGATGGCGGATTGGGAAGGGCGGCGGCGGGCGATCCCGGGGCGCACAGGCTGGGAGCAGGAACTCACCTGGTTCCGACTCCCCTCAGGCCTGGGGTCCCGGTGATGGCGGATTGGGAAGGGCGGCGGCGGGCAATCCCGGGGCGCACAGGCTGGGCTCAGGGGTTATTCTTGGCTCTTCGTGCAAAAGTTAGCTGTAGCAGTCTTGAGGAACCCTATGGGATGTGGGGTGATGGGGGGAGGGAAGACTGGGGAGTGAAGAAAACTTGTATTAGTAGTCTTATATGAAGTGATGAAGTTCTTTTTAGTAGTTCTAGTGTTTTAACAAGTAATATTAGAGATAACCATGCTGTAGCTTCTGCTTTCTAAGATTCACTGCCCCAAGCAGCTAAAGACACCTGACATTGTCCTGCCACTCTTTGATTCTGCAGGCACTTCCACACCCCCTTTTTTCTTAGCTTCTGGCAGGCAAACTGTAAAACACTTTCTGTCGCTGACAGTGGCATCTCCGAAATTCCACCAGGAGGTGAACTGAGATAAGAGGCACCAGGGAAGGGGACTATATGGTGTGTATTAGAATTTATGTAGACCTGTGGAATGTTGAAATATCACCCTTTGTAGTTTTGTGTAACTGACATAAAATGTAGTGAAATGATCTGAAAAGTATAAAAAGTATAAAAACCTGTTTGAAAGTTTGGGGGTGGTCAATCTCTAAGGAGATGGCCCTGGTGAGTCAGAAATAAATTCTGCTTGCATGAGCCTGTGAGTTCCTGGTATTTCCTTGGTTGCAAAGCCATTTGCTCTCTAACAGGGAGGGCGGACCAAATTTGAGTTGGTCCCTGCAAGGTAAATTCTCTATCCACTGTACTATCACTATGGCTCCCTATTATGGGTTATTTAAAGGCACAAGGGAACGTTGTTGCTGTTAAACATTTGGCACTGCTAATGCTGTTGAAGCCTATGTAATAAACATGGTTTACTTTATAAAAATCAAACTCATACTTGAGAGGTAGTATATAAGGTACTTTTTTTTTTTGCACATGGTATCACAGATTCCAGCAAGAGGGACCCCAGATTTCTTGAACACCACCTTAGTCCCAAACATAAAACCCAGACTCATGATTTACTGAGGAATAAATTTTTTGTTCCTTTTTTGGGACAAACTTCATTGTGCGGAAGACAGCTAACAGAATGGGGAAAATGTTTGAACTCAATATATCAGATAAAGGGTTGATATCTAGGATATATAGAGCTCCCAGTAAAGTTTGGTCCACAAAACCTAATAAAGTCATAGAAAAAATGGGAGAAGAAATAAATAGACACTTCTCTGAGGAAGACTAACAGATGGCCAATAGACCCATGAAAACATGTTCATCACCACTCATCATTAGGAAAATCCAAATCAAGACAACAATGAGGCACTACCTTACATCAATGAGGAAGGCACACATCAAAAACAACGGAACCAACTTCTGTTGGCTGGGATGCATTCCCTGGTGGGATTGCTGCCTAATCCAATCCCTATGGAAAACAGTATGAAGTGCTTTCAGTAAACTCAGAATTGAGTTGTCAAATGACCCAGTAATTGCATTCTTGGGTATCTATCCCTAAGATAAAAAGACATTCATCCAAATATATGTATGCACATCACTATTCATTGCAGCACTCAGCACAATAGCCAAGATTTGGAATCAACTAGATGTCCAACTATCATGCTCCAGTGCAGGGTCCCCCAATGAGGCCAACACAAGGGTGGGTATGGGCCTCTTCCAGCCCGTAGCCTTTGAGGCTGGAATTGGGAAAGGAGGGAAGACTGTGAGCCATAGATAGTTCACAGGGAATCATTGTCAGAGCAATAGACTTCCTTTATTGAAGGTAGGGATAAGGCTTTTAAGGGCAAACTTTAGGCGGGAAACAGAATGTGGGTAACAACAGCTTAGGGATTAGAGTGACCTGATGGTATGTGAAGAGAACAGTCACAAGGTATATGGCATGATTGATTTGGATGGAATGCAAAGATAGAGGTTACAATGCCAGGGCATCATTAAATCAGGAAGTATGTAAAGATAGCATTTGCAATGCTTATGGCACTCTTAGCCTAGACAGGTTGTTTGACCTGGATGATTTTCTCCTTAGCTCATCCTGCACTTGTAACAGCGGGGAACACAAATCTTTAAACAGAGATTTTCTTTTATGTTCAAGGTCAGTTGCAGAAATCCCCTTATTTCCCAGTCTCTCTCCCCACAAATGAATGGATCATGAAGAGGTGGTACTTGTACACAATGGACCACTGCATAGCAGTAAGAAACGATACAATCATACAATTTGCAGCAACATGGATAGAACTAGAAAATATGTTAAATGAAGTAAGCCAGAAGAAGAAGGATAAATACAGAATGATATGACTTATTTGAGGTATTTAGAATAAATACTGTATACATATAGCACTCAATGAAGAAACACGAAGGACTAAATGGTAGAAACTCTGAACATCATAGGTGCATGGTATACCAAGGAGAAGCAATCAAGTCAAGCAGAATAGGGGGAACACAAAGCTTCTACTATCTTTTACCATAAAGAAACCAGCAACAGGAGCTGGAGAAATAACACAGTGGTAGGGCGTTTGCCTTGCATGCAGAAGGACGGTGGTTTGAATCCCGGCATCTCATATGATCCCCGGAGCCTACCAGGAGTGATTTCTGAGCATAGAGCCAGGAGTGACCTCGGAGCACTGCCGGTGTGACCCAAAAACCAAAAAAAGAAACCACCAACAACTGAAACAGCAGTTTAGAGTGAATAGGTGTTCAATCAACCTCTTACTACAAATGTCTATAATAATGTTCTAATGTATTTATCCCAGAACTAGGTGAAGAATATGATTGGTAGCCAGGGACTCCCACTTATTATCAATACGTTCAGTGCTTATTATCAATATGCTCTAATGCTTTAACCTTATTAGGTATAAAGTAATTATAAAATAATTCTTCAGCTTCTTTATCCACAGTGGTCCTTGTAGATATAGGATGGATACTCTAATTTTGCAATTCGACATTCAATCATATTAGATACCATATACAATGTTCATCATGACAATGTCTTTTTTTGGGGGAGGGCCACACCTGGTGACGCTCAGGAGTTACTCCTGGCTATTCGCTCAGAAGTCACTCCTGGCAGGCACGGGGGACCATATGGGGAACCGGGGATCAAACCGCAGTCCATCCTAGGTTAGCACAGGCAAGGCAGGCACCTTACCTCTAGCATCACCGCCCGACCCCCCATGACAATGTCTTAATAAAATACTCCAATTTACCCATTTCCTTTTGATTATATCTTCTATTAGGACCTAAAATATATGACCATTGAAATCACTGAAACAATTGTGCACCAGAGACTTATGTTAAGGTCCCACTCATTGATTACATTTTTTTCAAATTACTATCATCCTTTTCCCTTTTTTCTTTCCTTTTTTCCTTTTCTTTCTTCTTCTTTCTCTTCTCTTCAATTCAACCTATTTTACTATTATATCGGTTTCTTTTGAGGAAATGAACCTTGACTCACATACACAGTGGATGATACTACATAGGGTAGACAACTCTTACAGTACAGTGCTCAATACCATATTGTTTATTACTCTAGAAGTGAAAAGTATGCTTATCTGAAAGGGCCCCAGCCACAATCTAACCCTGAAAGTTTCATTTAGTAAATTTCACCCCTGCCATTGATCAAGTGGGAAAACCTTCCCACTCCAAGGTGCTGACCCTAATATTTTTTTAACTTTTTGATGTATTTTTTAAAATGTTTCCCTTTTCCTCTATTGTTTCTCTCTTTTTTCTTTCTTTCTCTTTTCTCTCTCTTTCTTTCTTTCTCTCTTCTCTCTCTTTCTTTCTCTTTTTCTTTCTTTTTCTCCTAATCTATATTTTAGCTATCTATATCTTTTCTTTTTCTTTTTTTTTTCTGCATCCTCTCCCTCTACCCTTTCCAAAGGAAGGGGAGAACGATCATCAATGGCAAAAGGAAGTCGCAGAAGCAACACCTAGATCCGGCTTCACGCTCAGGAGAGGACGCTATGGCTCCTCCTCATGGGTTCGGGTGCTCTACACTATCAGAGAAACTTCTCTAGTCACATATTATAGAAATGATACCTTAAAATATAGTCTTTATTTATCTTATCTTAATTCAACTATTTCTTAAGCGCTCAGACCCATCCTATAAGGGTCAGGCCTCCAATAACAATTTATGAATAGATCTCTAATGTCTATCTTTAAATGGGCATGAGTCTGTATACAGTGGATTCCTTTATGTCTGCCCTATCTATATTGTCAACAATCTATGCCTATATTGTATATAATCCCTCTTATATATTATTTCTCCTTTTCCCTTTCAGAACTCCTCTACCCCAATCCTGATCTACTATCTCTCCCTATTTAACCCTCTTACCCTCAGTTCTTAACTCATTAGATAATGAGACTGATCTCCTGTCCCAATAAGCCACCACCCAGCTCCCAAAGTGAAAGGACACCCTTTCAGTCCTACATCTTGTGCCCCAGCAAGAAGCTACACCACCACTCCTGATGACTCATTCTACGTCAGGGGTCTCAAACTCATGGCCCGCGGGCCATTTGTGGCCCTCCGTATAACATTTTGTGGCCCATGGCCAGCCTTAAAATATCGCAGTATTCGCGATAAAAATCACATTAGTAAGAAAAAAAATCGCATTAAACATTCGCATACCCTAAGCAGTTTCGTTTGGGGTATGCAAATGTTTAATGTGATTTTTTTTCAATTTTTTTCTTACTAGTGCGATTTTTTATTGTGAATATTCGGTAAGCGAAATTCCTCATGTGGCCCTGCCTCACCCCGAGTTTGCCTCCTGCGGCCCCCAGGTAAAATGAGTTTGAGACCCCTGTTCTACGTGGTGCTTCTTCTCCCACTCCCCCCTAAATGGGGACTCTTGCAAGTGACCAGATTCAGCTCCAGAAGGACCCCCAGCTCAAGGACACTACCTGATCCCTTACTGCTCTCAAACTCAGTAATGCTAAGTTACATCTTATTTTACCTAAAACAAAGTTTATCCCTGGTTTCTTTGTTTCTGTTTGTTTACAACTAAGTTTCACCCAAAACAAAGATTGTCTTACTTGTACACCTGGATAGGTTTACTGCCCTACCAAGGGGTGATCTCTTTACTCAATGAAAATGGTAGTTCTGGCAGGCAGCAAGCTCCATACTAGGTGGAAGACTGCCAGATTACACGTGTTTCACCCCAACCAGGTCTGGATTGTTTCTTGTGCGACCCTGATTCAGACGCATTCACCTGGGCTTGGAAATATGGTGCATAGGTGATTTTACAATTGGCACCCTAACTTTGGACTGACTTTGAAGCTTGGACCAAAAATGAAGAGCTCATAATGGTGAGTGCTAATTGTGACTTGACCCTTTGGTGGATTATCACCATGACAGCCCCCTCAAGCTGGACTGAATGTGCTGTGCCTTTCACTGGAACATTGGTGAACATGGTTCCTTCTCTGAATGGCTTCATATTGTTCTGGTCCATTTATCTGCCTTTCCTAATCTGTATTGTATGTTCCAGGCTCCCTAGAGATTCTCCTGCACACATGCCACAAGAAGGGAAGAGCGCTTTCCCAATGGTGAAGAGTTTTCAAGGCCTTACCTTACTTTATCGTTTACTACTATTTTCTACCATCTTTTCTCTACCAGAGGAGGCTTTTTCTGGACCATGGAACCCAGACCTACAACTGAAGAGAATGTGACTCTTCATTTGGCGCTGGAACAGACTGCAACCAAACCCTCATCAACACTAAGTGAAATGCTTTCTTGGAAAATTCCCTCTGAAATTTTAAGATGGTATATGTGGTTAATTGCATGGATTATGCCACTTTGTTTCAAACAGATTGGTTCGGCATTATTTAAAGATTTTGCTTTAGGTTGGTTGTGGTCCACATTGGAAACAAAAGTGTATAATTACATAATTGGCTCCTCTGTACTGTACATATCCTTGATCTTTTTGGTAATTTCTTTTTTTTAACTTATCTTTATTTTTTCTTATCTTGATTTACGCACTGTGGTTACAAATATGATTGTGGTTGTATGATTACAGTCATGTAAAGAACACCCCCCCTTCACCAGTGCAAGATTCCCACCACCAATTTCCCAGATCTCCCTTCTCCCCATCCCACCCGCACCTGTAGTTGAGACAGGCTTTCTACCATTCATTCACATTTGTTATGATAGTTTTCAGTGTAGTTATTTCTCTAACTGCACTCATCACTCTATGTGGTGAGCTTCATGTCATGAACTTCACCTACCAGTCCTCATCTCTCTTGTCTCTGAGATACTGTTAAAAATGTCTTTCCTTTTTCTTAAAACCCATAGATGAGTGAAACCATTCTGTGTCTTTCTCTCTCCCTCTGACTTATTTCACTCAGCATAACAGATTCCATGTACATCCATGTATAGGAAAATTTCATGACTTCATCTCTCCTGACAGCTGCATAATATTCAATTGTGTATATGTACCACGGTTTTTTTTAGCCACTCATCTGTTGAAGGGCATCTTGGTTGTTTCCAGAGTCTGGCTATTGTAAATAGCGCTACAATGAATATAGGTGTGAGGAAGGGATTTTTGTATTGTATTTTTGTGTTCCTCGGGTATATTCCTAGGAGTGATATAGTTGGATTATATGGGAGCTCAATTTCCAGTTTGTGGAGGAATCTCCATATCGCTTTCCATAAAGGTTGGATTAGATGGCATTCCAAGGAGTAGTGAAAAAGAGTTCTTTTCTCTCTACATCCCCACCAGCACTGCTTGTTTTCCTTCTTTGTGATGTGTGCTAATCTCAGTGGAGTGAGGTGGTACCTCATAGTAGTTTTGATTTGCATCTCCCTGATGATTAGTGATGTTGAGCATCTTTTCATGTGCCTTTTGGCCATTAGCATTTCTTCTTTTACAACGTGTCTGTTCATTTCTTCTCCCCATTTTTTGATGGGGTTAGATGTATTTTTCTTGTATAGTTTTGACAATACATTGTATATCTTGGATATTAGTCCTTTATCTGATGGGTATTGGGTAAATAATTTCTTCTAATCATTGGTTGGCTTTTGTATTCTGGGCAATTTCTCCTTTGAGGTGCAGAAGCTTCTCAGCTTAATATAGTCTCATCTGTTTATCTATACGTCCAATTGTTTGGAGAGTGTTGTTTCCTTCTTAAAGATGCCTTTAGAGGGTCTGGGAGATAGCATGGAGGTAAGGCGTTTGCCTTTCATGCAAAAGGTCATCGGTTCGAATCCCGGTGCCTCATATGGTCCCTCGTGCCTGCCAGGAGCAATTTCTGAGCATGGAGCCAGGAGTAACCCCTGAGCACTGCCGGGTGTGACCCAAAAACAAAAAAAAATGCCTTTAGTCTCAATGTCATGGAGTGTTTTACCTGCATGTTGTTTTATATACCTTATAGTTTCAGATCTGATATCAAGGTCATTAATCCATTTGGATTTTACCTTCGTACATGGTGTTAGCTGGGGGTTTGAGTTCACTTTTTTGCAAGTGGTTAACCAGTTTTGCCAACACCACTTGTTGAAGGGGCTTTCCTTGCTCAATTTAGGATTTCTTGCTCCTTTATCAAAAACTAGGTGGTTATATATCTGGGGAACATTCTCTGAGTACTCAAGACTATTCCACTGATCTGAGGGTCTGTCTTTATTCCAATACCATGCTGTTTTGATAACTATTGCTTTGTAATACAACTTAAAATTGGGGAAAGTAATGCCTCTCATATTCCTTTTCCCAAGGAGTGCTTTAGCTATTCGAGGGATTTCTTGTTCCAAATGAATTTTAGAAGTGTTTGATCCACTTCTTTGAAGAATGTCATGGGTATCTTTAGAGGAATTGCATTAGATATGTACAATGCTTTGGAAGTATTGCCATTTTAATGATGTTGATTCTGCCAATCCATGAACAGGGTATGTGTTTCCATTTCTGTGTGTCCTCTCTTATTTCTTGGAGCAGTGTCTTATAGTTTTCTTTGTATAGATTGGTAGTAGTTCCTCTTGAAAGGCTTGGAAGAATTCATTCGTGAATCCATCAGGGCCTGGGCTTTTGTTTTTGGGCAAACTTTGGTCACGGTTTTAATTTCCTCAATAATGATGGGGGTGTTTAGATATGCTACATCTTCTTTATTCAACCATGGAAGGTTATATGATTTCATTTTTCCAGGTTCTCATATTTATTGGCATAGAGTTTCCCAAAGTATTCTCTGAATATTCTTTGAATCTCTGCAGTATCTGTAGTGATCTCCCCCTTTTCATTTCTAATATGCGTTATCAAGTTTCTCTCTTTTTCTTTGTGAGTTTTGCCAATGGTCTATCAATCTTGTTTATTTTTTTCAAAGAACCAACTTCTGCTTTCATTGATCTTGGATTGTTTTTTGGGTGTCCAATTCATTAATTTCTGCTCTCAGCTTTGTTATTTCCTTCTGTCTCCCTATTTTTGGTTCCTTTTGTTGATCATTTTCTAATTCTATAAGCTGTGTCATTAAGCTATTCATGTAAGTTTCTTCTTCCTTCCTGATGTGGGTTTGCAAAGCTATAAATGTTCCTCTCAGTAATACTTTTGCTGTATCCTATAGGTTGTGATATTTTGTGTTTTCACTGTCATTTGTTTCCAGGAAATTTTTGATTTCCTCTTTGATTTCATCTCGGACCCACTGGTTGTTCAGTAGTAGACTGTTTAATCTCCAGCTGTTAAAGTTTTTCTTGTGTGTCCCTTTGTAGTTCACATCTAACTTCAGAGCCTTGTGGTCAGCAAAGGAAGCCTGCAAATATTCTATCTTCTTGATTTTATGGAGGTATGTTTTATGTACCAGCATGTGGTCTATGCTGGAAAATGACCCATGTATGTTGGAAAAGAATGTGTATCCAGGTTTCTGAGGATTGAGTGTCATATATATATATATATATATATATATATATACATATATGTATATATATACATACTAGGCCTCTTTCTTCCATTTCTCTTTTAAGGTTTTAGTATATTTTTGTTGGGTTTCAATTTGGTTGACCTATCAAGTGTTCACAGACCCATATTGAGGTCTCCCACAATTATTATGTTATTATTGATATCCCTTTTCAGAATTGTCAAAAATTGTATTAAATACTTTGCTGGTCCTTCATTGGGTGCATATATGCTTAGGAGAGTGATTTCTTTCTGCTGTACATATCACTTTATTAGTACATAATGTCCTTCTTTGTCTCCTACAACTTTTCTGAGTATAAAGTTTGTGTCATCTGATATTAGTATGGCCACCCCAGCTTTTTTAAGGGTGTTGTTTTCTTGGATGATTTTCCTCCAGCCTTTGATTTTGAGTCTATGTTTATTCTGACTATTCAAGTGTGTTTCTTGTAGGCAGCAGAAGGTTGAGTTCAGTTATTTTTATTCATTTCGCCACTCTGTTCCTATTAATGGGTGCATTTAGTCCATTGGCATTGAGAGGTTTCAACACAATTCCCAGGAGGCAAATCGCCTGCTACCATTGTGGAAAACAAGGGGATATCAAAAGAAATTGTTATTTTCTTCTAAATTAGTTCCTCAAGGGCAAAGATACAAGATACAGGGAAATGTCCACAGGGCCTCTCCCCAGGCCCTACAAAATCAGGGTCAAAGTTCACAGAAAATAATCCTTCCAAGCCCAGCCCAAGAAAATTAATCACAATAAAGGACTTAATCCACACCACATCAGGGAGTGCTGGTTTAGACATATTATGCCCAGAGGACATTACAATTTACCCTTGAGCATGCTCTTACATGTTTGAAACTGGCATTCTGGGCCCGCCACCCCCAGATACTATGGGTTTGATTCTTGGCAGAAGTTCCCACAACATAAAGGGCATATCAGTAACCCCTGGTGTCATTGACTCAGATTCTATGGGAGAAATCATTGTAGTTATTACCGTACCAGTCACATGGACTTTTAAAAAAGGGGAAGTGGGGGCCGGGCGGTGGCGCTGGAGGTAAGGTGCCTGCCTTACTGCGCTAGCCTTGGAAGGACCGCGGTTCGATCCCCCGTGCCCCATATGGTCCCCCAGGCCAGGGGTGACTTCTGAGCGCATAGCCAGGAGTAACCCCTGAGTGTCACTGGGTGTGGCCCAAAAACCAAAAAAAAAAGGGGGGGGGAAGTGATTGCCCAGATAGTAATAGTGCCATATGTCAAATTTGGGACTTCAAATAAGACAGATCCGGGTGCTGCTCAAAACCCAGTAGTGGCTCTGGTTACTAAATTTAAAGATGAACACCCAATGATCAAACTCCACTTGGAAGGGCAAGCCTTGATGGCATGATAGATATGGGGGCTCAGATTACTGTAATTTCTTATAAAGAATGGCCAAAAAATTGACCTCTTCAGGAAATCCCATATTCATTAGATTGAATAGGAGGCCTGAGCTCCGTCTATTGAGTACGAAGACTATGATATTTTACAGCGCAGAAAATAAAAGAGCGATAATTAGACCTCACTTGGGCCCATTTTCCCCATCCCTGTGGGTCCGTGACTTTCACAAACAGTGGAAAGCAGAATTCCACATCCCATTAGCTCCAGAAGAGCCCTAACCTTCATTTGATTTAAAAACTCAAAATTTTTAGTAGGGGCCACTACCATAAAGGCACCAGCACCAATAAAAATAATATGGAAATCTGATGAATCAATTTGGACAGGTCAGTGGCCCCTTAAAACTGATAAATTAAAGGTGCTGACAGAATTAGTGGAGGAACAGCTAAGTTTAGGACATATTGAACCATTTTTTCTCAATGGAATTCACCTATATTCACAATAAAAAAAGAAATCTGGTAAATAGAGACTTTTGATGGATCTTAGAGCTGTAAATTTATCCATGATACCTATGGGAAAATTGCAGACTGGTTTACCATCGCTTGTAGTTATTCCAAAGGAATGGCCACTAACTATAATTGATCTGAAAGACTGCTTCTACCATATTCCTATCCACCAAGATGATAAAAAACGTTTTGCATTCTCAGTTCCTTCTCTTAATAACACCCATCCCTGCAGACATTTCCTATGAACTGTTCTCCCCCAAGGCATGCTAAATTCACCAACTATGTGCCAGTTTTTTTTTTGGGGGGTCACACCCGGAAGTGCTCAGGGGTTACTCTTGGCTCCATGCTCAGAAATTACTCCTGGCAGGCACGGGGGACCATATGGGGCCCCGGGATTCGAACCAATGACCTTTAGCATGAAAGGCTAACGCCTTGCCTCCATGCTATCTCCCAGGCCCTATGTGCCAGTTTTTTGTAGATAAGGTTCTGAACCCTGCTCGTGAAAAATTTCCCCGAGCCATGATAAATTCATTATACAGATGATATCTTGCTCACTATGAACAATGAAACAGATTTACAGGACTTATACTCTTATGTTCTTGATTGTTTACAAACATCAGGACTGAAAATAGCCTTAGAAAAACTACAGACAATGCCACCATATCAATATTTGGGCTTTATTTTGGATCGGACGTCAATACGTCCACAAAAAATTTCTATCATAAAAGAAAACCTCAAAACGCTTAATGACTTTCAGAGACTTTTAGGCTCCGCCCTGTACTAGAAATCCCGAATGCAGAGTTGTCAATTTTGTTTAAAACTTTGGAAGGTGACCCTGCTTTAGATAGCCCGAGAAACTTAACAACAGCAGCCAAAAATGAATTAGACATCTTCTTGAGCAGATTACAAAAATCGTTTCTCTTAAGATTCATCCCAGGAGAAAAGGTATTTTTGTTAATCTTCCCTACTATAGAAACCCCCACAGGGGCATTGATGCAACAGTCAGGACCTTTGGAATGGGTGTATTTACGTAACAAACAGCCTCATTCAGTTGTCCCTTACTTACAACTGATTTCAGAGATTATTATCAAGGCAAGACTCAGATTTATATCTTTACTAAGTTTTGACCCAGATATAATAGTTTTGCCAATGCCAAAAAAGGAAATTGAGTCAATATTACCTCTTAATTAATCTCTACAAAGGACCCTCTCAGATTTCACTCTTTTTATTTTAACATCATCATTTCCCTCAATTTAGGTTTTAAGACGCTGACATAATGATAATTTTTAGGTGGACTTCACAGTGCTTCTCATCGATGATTCACTATCATAGAGTTACTGTTATACAGTAGCTTCGTATATATACTGTTTTACACTTATAGTAGAGTTTTCCATGTTTGTTTTATGCATGAAAATTCTCTTTCAGATCTTCTGCTCTGCCATAAAAATTTTTTTTTTGGAATTTGAAATGATTCATCTAAACAGTTGCTGGCTATTACATTTTAAAGTGCTTTTAGTTGATTCAGCTGAATTCTATTTTCCTTTGCTCTATTTTGGATCCTTTACAAAAAATATCTTGGTATGAGTGAGTGTTATGGTCATATTGTTTATGAAGTCTTTATGTGTTTGCCTTGTTCAGTGTCTGTCTGTTTTGCATATTTTGCATATAGTCCCCTTTTTCCTAACCTTTTCCTCCCCAATTTAGTATTATTTATCCTTCCTTCTATCTTCCTAGTCCTTGACATTTAATTTTTAGGATCCCCTTCACATGTGCAACTCATCTCCTTTGCCCTCAACTACAAGTCTCCTGATCTCGTCCTGAGTGTATTTCTTCCTGAGGAAGAAATCCGTGACTGTTGGAGTTTTGTACCACGTTTGCTGCAAACTTGTTGAAAATGAAGCCACCTGGATTTTGGGTCACAATGTAGCCCCAGAGAAAAGATCCATGGATAAGACCCACAATCTCTGGATTCCAGCTCACCTGTGCTACCTGAATCTTTCATTGTCCATCCACATGTACAGTGCTATTGTTGACCATTTCTACAATGGCACCCCAGATGGGACCCCAGATGGCTACACCAAGATGGAACGAATCCCAAAGAAAATGCAGACGCCCAACCAACTCATGAGGGCTTCAACCCACTTCTCCAGACCCATCAAGTGTCTCTTGCCAGTCTTTTCGGAGCTCCAGACCCCGCATCTGTACAGATTGGTATTGGACTCTGTAGAAATTTCACCTTTCATAATTTTCTTATAATTCTAATCATTTGAATTTATATTTGGTACTACAATTCTTTTTGACTATTGTAATTAATGTTTTTTTTTTAATTTTAGGTTTTTTTTGTTGTTGTTGTTTTTGGGTCATACCCGGCAGTGCTCAGGGGTTACTCCTGACTCCGTGCTCAGAAATTGCTCCTGGCAGGCACAGGGAACCACATGGGGCACCAGGATTCAAACTGATGACCTTTTGCATGAAAGATAAACGCCTTACCTTCATGCTATCTCCTGGGCCCCTTTATTTTAGTTTTTAATCCTAGGAATTGATGTCTTGTTGCATTAGGATTTTGCTTTCTCGAATTATGTTAGTGGGTTAGATATTGTTGTCTATAAGTTACTAAATGATATATTTTCTATTCTCAGGGTTTTTTGCGTGGGCACATCATAGGCAAAATATTAGGTTTATAGAAGGTGCCATCCATTTTGAATGGATCCTCAAGTTGTTTATTTACACAGGGACGGTCTCTGCCTTAAACATTTTGTTTTGGTTTATGACTTAAGCTCCCATCTATAAATAATCGACTATATTAGAATATCAATTTTGGACATGTTATGGACTTCAGCTAGGATTAAGAACTTAGATTAAGTTCAGAATTCTATTGATCATCATTGCAGAGCCAGAGAGATAGCATGAAAGTAAGTCGTTTGCCTTTCATGCAGAAGGTCATTGGTTTGAATCCCGGTATCTGCCATGAGCGATTTCTGGGTGTGGAGCCAGGAGTAACTCCCGAGCACTGCCAGATGTGACTTCAAAACCAACAACTGCAACAACAACAAATAAAGGTGATTCTTCTCACCTGCCACACATCCTTTCTGGAGGCTCTTCGAAGGACCTATGTACATCATAGACATCTTCTCAGGAGTTTGTAGTTGATTCCTTGATACATGTTTCTGGTTTTAGACACCCTGTGTTTAGGCTAGAAGTTTTTCCATACATTTTCCTGTGATGCGCTTATGCAAACAGCCACTCTTACATTATTACCTAGTTTTTTTCTTTAATTTTGTAGACAATATTGTTTGTTTACTAAAAACAAATGGGGGAATTGTTGTGTATAAACATTTCTGACCTTATCATAATCTGGAATTGTGTATAGATAAACATTTCTGACCCTACCCTGATCAGTGATTTTATCCTACCCTAGGGTGTGACCTGGCAGTGTGCTCCCACCCTAGGGTCGTACCTGATTCTGTTTCCACCATTGGGTGGGACCTGATTCTGGGTTATAAAAGCAAGGATCTGTGGAAAGCGGATGTCTTTTTTGTTTTGTTTTGTTTTTTGTTTTTGGGTCACACCCAGTGACACTCAGGGGTTACTCTTGGCTATGCGCTCAGAAGTCGCCCCTGGCCTGGGGGACCACATGGGGCACGGGGCATCGAACTGCGGTCCGTCCAAGGCTAGTGCAGTAAGGCAGGCATCTTACTTTCAGCGCCACCGCCTGGTCCCATGATGTTTTTTTTCTTGCCGGCCTATATTCTGGCCATTTGAGGCTTCGACCTCTGCAAGGAATAAAGAGTTATTTTCTTCGAAAGCTTGGCTGTCTTTTGAATTTCTTCCTGCTGCATTCACCTCAGAACCGCTGGTTACTGGGTGGTAGACGCATTCTCCGAGCTGGAGGGGAAAGACCTCATTCTCCCTACCTCCATCAGTGAACCTCTCCTGTGAATGGATTACTACAGTTACGCATCTCATCTTCCAGCACACTAATTCTATCCTCAGCTGCTGTTATCCTGTGGGAAAGCTCATCCATTTTGTTTTTCAATTCGTCTACTGAATTTTTCAGACCTGTTATTTGACCTGATATTTCAATTTGGACTTTTCTGATTTATATCTTCATATTCTCTTGATTCTTATTAGTATTCTGATCTATACTTTCTTTGAGTTCTATGAACATCCTCCATATTTTTCTCTAGACTCTATATTTGAAAGACTACCTAGGTGGTTGGCCGTTGTTGGGTCATCAGAGTTGTCATCTTCATTCTCTATGTCTGATGTTGGTCTGCATAGTTTCCCCATTGTCACGCTTATGTTGTGGGTTTTTCTACGTGTTGTGGTGGTATTCATCGGCCTCGCTCCTTACTTCAACCCCTTAATTGGTGGACTTAAGGGGCCCAGCAGAGTCAGCTTTATCCACAACTCTCACCCAGAAAGACATTCCTCAGGAAATTAATGGCAAAGAAGATCAAAGTTCCCAAGTTGAAGCAAGGGGTGGGGAGGGCGGGGGGAGGAAGTCTCAAAATGCCTGTCAAGCTTAAGGAGCCCAGCAGAGTCAGTTTAATCTGCAACTCCGGCCCAGAAAGACTCACCTCAGCCGAGGCAAGCCATCAGGGGATGAATGCCAGAGAAGATCAAAGTTCCCAGGTTGAAGCAAGCTGGGGCAAGATATAACTCTATCCCCATCTCACACAAACCCCGTACAAACTTTTACAGTGACTAAGGGTGTTACAACTTCTCCCCAGAGGGATAAAACATTCAGGAAGCCAGGTTTTTGCCTGAAATGCAGTAAAGGGTATAACTGGACACAAGACTACTGGTCCAAAAACCACTTTGATAACAACCTGAGGAGAGGTTTGAATACAAATCCTAGAAGGTAAAGTAACTGCTTCCATTGTGGGAAGTCAGAGCATTTCAAAAAGAGTTTGCTGTTCCCCAGGGGCACAAATACATGATGCAAGGAAATGCATGTTAGGGCTTCCCTCTGCACCATCAAAATCAAGGGCAAAACCCTCAACCATAATGCTCCTCTGTCCAGTCAAAGGAAATTCTGCACTGTAAATGATTTGAATCCCACAATCACAGGAATTGATGGTCTGGACCAGAGGTGGCAAACACGGAGCTCTTGAGCTGCATGCGACTCCCCACCAAAATGAATGTGGCTCTTTGCCTCATCATTATTTTGTATACTGTGGCTCTTTGCCAAGTTTGGATATTTTTATGCTGCTTCTGAGGAGGGACTTCTGAGGAGAGATCTCCGAGTGTGTAGTCCCACCCCCAGGTTGTGTCATCCCATCTCCCATCCCTGGGAAACAACGGGGGGGGGGCAATGTGTCACATGTTGTGTCACATATTGCTGTTAGTTCTTAGTGTGGAGGACACAGCACACCCTCACTGCCTCACTCAAAATGGCAAAATGTAATGTGTTTTAATATATTATTGTTAAAATTATATGCTTTTGTGTGAGTGTGTTTTGGCAGGTCACTGTGTGGTGTGGCTCTCTGACTCTCACAATTTAAAATTTTGGCTCTTTGTGTCGAACTTGTTTGCCACCCCTGATCTGGACATAAAATGTCCAGAAGACATTACTATCTACCCAGGACAAATTCTCTATATATTGAAAGCAGGTACTATGGGCCCTATATCCCCAAATACAGTTGGTATGATTCTTGGCAGGAGCAGACTCTATGGGAGAAATAATTGTGATTATTAGCATACCAGTTGAATTTTTGAGAAAGGTGAAGAAAGAGCTCAGCTTGTGATAGTTCCATATGTCAAGATAGGGAAAACAGATAAGAAGAGAATCAGAGGTTTTGGAAGCACCTATTTGGGTGCCATCCACAACCCACTCGTGGCTATGGTTGCTAAAATGAGGGATGAAAATCAATGTTGAAACTTCATTTCAAGGGCAAATTTTTGAAGGGCTTTTGGATTCTGAGGTGCAGGTTACCATAATTTCTGAAAAAAATGGCCAGAAAATTGGCCTCTCCAGGAAATTCCGTATTCTCTGGAAGGAATGAGGTTTAAGCTCCTGCTTGCTTATGGTGTGCAAAGGTCCAGAAAATCAAAGAGCTATAATTAGACTTTACATGGGACCATTTTCAACGTCCTTTGGGTTCGTGACCTACAAAAACAGTGGAATGCAAAATTCCACTAGGTCCAGAAGAACCTGAACCATCCTCTAATTCAAGAACTCAATATTTTTACTAGGGGCCACTGCCATTAAAAACCCAACACTGATAAAAAAAATAAATTGGAAATCTGATGAAACAATATTGGCAGGTCAATAAAGTTGATAAATAAAGGTGCTGAAAGAATTAGTGAATGAATAGTTGAAATTGGGACATATTGAAATATCCCTGTCGCAGTGGAATGCACCTATATTTATTATACAGAAAAAAATCTGAGAAATGGAGACTTCTGATGGCTCTTAGATCTGTGATCCCCAGAGGCAAACTAGAGACTGGTTTACCTACACCTGTAGTTTTTCAAAGGACTGGCCATTAATATTAATTGATCTAAGAGACTGTTTTTATCTTATTCCTATCCACACAGATGATAGAAAATGTTTTGCATTTTCAGTTCCTTCTCTCAATAATACTCAACTACTCAACACTGTAAGCATTTTCAGTGGAAGGTTTTACCACAGGGCATGTCAAACTCTCCAACAATGTGTCAGTTTTTTGTAGATAAGATTCTGTGCTCTGCTCATGAAAAGTTTCCTCAGGCTCTTGATGAACAATGAGACAAATTTACAGAATTTGTACTCTTTTGTTACTGACTGTATACAAGCACCAGGACTAAAAACAGCTTCAGAAAAAATACAGACTATGCCACCTTATAAATATTTGGGTTTCATTTTAGACCAGGGGTCCGCAAAATTTTTAAACAGGGGCCCAGTTCACTGTCCCTCAGACCATTGGAGGACCAGACTATAGTAAAAACAAAAATTACGAACAAATTCCTATGCATACTGCATACATCTTATTTTGATGTGAAGAAACAAAACAGGAGCAAATACAATATATGGCTCGTGGGCTGTAGTTTGAGGACCACTGTTTCAGACCAAACTTTTTTTTTTGTTTGTGTGTTTGTTTTGAGTCTCACCCAGTGGCGCTCAGGGGTTACTCTGAGCTCTGAGCTTAGAAGTTGCTCCTGGCAGGAATGGGGGACCATACGGGATGCCGGGATTTGAACCACCATCCAACCTGGATTGGCTCTGCGCAAGGCAAACACCCTACTGCTGTGCTATCTCTCCAGCCCCAGAGTAGATCGAACTTCTATTCGCCCACAAAAAAATTTCTGTTAATCAAAAAAATCTTCAGAACACTTAATGATTTCCAAAAACTTTTAGGCGACATAAACTGGGTTCATCCCACCAAATGCAGAGCTGGCTTATCTTTTTCAAACACTTAAGGGAGACACTGCCTTAAATAGTCGAAGGCAGTTAACACCAACTGCCCAAAAAGAATTGGAGTTTTTCTTCAGCAGACTTCAAAAATCCTACCTCTTGAGGTTTGTTCCTGCTGATCTTTTCAATAATAGAATCTCCCACAGCTGCGCTGACACAACTATTCAGACCTTTGGAGTGGATTGATTTACATAACAAACTACCTCACTTGGTGGTGCCCTATTTAGAACTGATTTCAGAGCTTATCATCATAATAGTTTTACCAATACCAAAAAGGAAATTGAGCCAGTCTTGCCTCTTAATGAATCTCTTCAAAGGGCCCTCTCAGATTTCACAAGAGAAATATCCTCCCATTACCCTGTAGGAAAGGCCTGGGACGTTCTTTTTTAAGAAAACCCAGTTTGTTATTTTTTCAATTGTTCAGGCTTCTGGCTTCTCCTATTCCCAATGTCCAGGGTTTTTTGTTCGTTTGTTTTGTTTTTGTTTTTGTTTTTACATCAACGTATCTCAAAATGGGAAAGAGGAGATAACTGGGGATAAAATTAATATGACTATACATGCTAAATACAAGTCAGCACAACAAGTAGAATTAGCAAAACTGAACTACTTATTAGCACATGTAATAGGACCATATAAGTGACTCTGCTTACTTGGTAGCCTATGCCCTGCCATAGCCACCACCTCCACTAAGACCAATAATCCAATCATTTACTTAAACAATTGCAACAGCTTCTCCAGAAACGGACTGAATCCACCTTCATCACTCTGATTAGAGCCCACTCTAGATTACCAGGACCAATGGCTCAAGGAAATACAGCTGCTGACTTATTATCAATGCCTATTTTTAAAATCCCTTAGAAGAACATTCAGCTCTACATACACATGTGAATTATCAGATTCCATGGAGACAGCCAGAGAAATTATAGAGAATTGCAACATTTGTTCACCATTAACAAAAAATAACTCACATTGCAGGAGCAAACCCAAGAGGTTTAGAGACAAATGAACTTTGGTTAGGGTGAGGGTTAGGGTTAGGGTTAGTGAGACTGATAATGGTGATAAGCCCGTACACTCCAGGACACAGCAGGAAAGACAGGAACCTGTCCTAACTGAATTCCAAAATGTAGGAAATTCTTGCTACATGAACTCAATATTGCAATGTCTATATAATATTTCAGGCTTGGCTCAGTGTTTTTATCAATATTATTATATAAAGGATGTTAACAGGAAAAATCCTCTGGGACATAACGGTAAATTAGCAGAAGAATTTGACAAGATCATCAAAACCATGGGAAATGGATATCATAGATATATTAACCTCGAAAGCATCAAAACAACAATTGGCCTATTTAATGGCCAGTTTGCTGAACACAATCAGCAGAAACCTCATGAACTATTGATGTTTCTCATAGATGGCTTACACCAGGATTTGTTAAAAAAAAAAGTTGTGGGACAGATAGAGGTAATCACTTTATGGACACTGGAATTGTAAACAATCTGGGCAAGAACACAAAAAGACTGACAAGTCTGCTATTTATGCTCTCTTTCAAGGACAGTACAAATCTATACTTCAGTGCTTCACATGCCACCAAAAGTCTGAGATTTATGAGATGTTTGTTCATTTGTCCCTGTCTGTCACATTTACAGATAAATGTACACTACAGGAATGCCTTACTGAATTTTTCAAAAAAGAGTTGAGAGATGACAACAAAGTACATTTCAACTTCAGCAACACTAAGAGGGATTCTTTGAAGAAAACACATATATGGAAATTACCACCAGTACTGATAATACATTTGAAACACTTTGCTTTTGATGGCAAGCAAATTAAAAAACTGCAAACCTTTGAGGATTTGCCTTCAGAAGACCTCAATTTAGCAGAATTATCCACTGACTATAAAGACAAGATTGAGAAATACAACTTATCAGTTTCCAACCATTATGGTAAAGTTCACTACAGACACTGTACATCATATTGTAAAATTGCTGCAAGACAACATTAGATCAATTTTGATGACAAGAAGATCAAAAAAGTCCCCAACATGTCAGTGAAATTGACAGCAGCAAATATTCTTTTTTTACACTGTTCAGAGCCCTACAATGAGTGATGTGATTTTTTTCCAGATAATCATTTCCCTTCTTTTTCAGTTTTTTTCTATGGTTTTCTCAACAGGTATAATTGTAGAAAGGGTTTGAAAATGCTGATCCTTATGTGAATCTTGTCTTCCTTTTATTACTCTCCAAGATTGCAGTTACTTGTGAATTTTATATAATTATATTCTTTCTTTTTACACAGGAATTTTCCAAAAGAAGACTTCCGCATTTTATTAATGTTTTTCCATATTAATTTAAGATATATTTCTCTAACAAGTTTTTAGTTTAATATTATAATACTACTGATTTATTTTCCTCATTTATTTCCTCTTCCATCCTCATCTCAAGATGGAATTAGAATGTGTAATTTTGGCAAAATGATACTTTTTGATATGTACTCCCTTTTCAGTGCTCCTTATCTTTGCTTGATATATTATAGAATTACTATTCATTATTTGTAGTATTATATTGTACATGTAATTCTCTTTCAGATCTCTCTACTTGACATTTGGAAGACATTTTTGTGAGTTTAAAGTTTTTCTTCTACCTAGGTTGCTGGCTATTATATTTTGAAGGCTTTTTACCATTCTAGCTGATTTTTCTTTTGTTTCATTTTGGATCCATCCCATTAGATTTTTGGTTGACCTATTGTATGATTGTTAAAGTGTGTGTGGTGGCCACCTCTATGTTTAATGTTTGTCCATATTATATGTAATATCTGTCCATATTATATGTAATGTCTGTTACTATTTAGTATTTTCTTCTTACATTTGACCATTTCTTTTTCCCAGGAAAAAGATGATGCCACTGCTGCCATAGTGGTCGTGCTGGTGCTTATGGTACCGATCCGGTAAAAATTTGTAGGATCTACATAAATTAGCCCAGCTAACCTTACTGAAGACCACTCACTGCATAGAATGTGGGACTCAGGCAGCACCTTTGACATTAAACTGCTCTTGATCCTCTTCGTGGTTCATTATACATGAAGGTCTCCTGCTCTATGTCATCTCTCTGTCTGCTGCTGCTGCTGCTGCTGGAGTTACTTGAGTTCTTGAACACTATTGAGAGATCTTCAGATCTAGGATATTTCCTGATCTTATAATGTGTGAGCCATTTCCA
>PVKC010015321.1:0-21533 GCA_004027635.1 Crocidura indochinensis
TTTTTTAATCATAATGCTTAAATAAAGTATTTATTTTATAAAAATTAGATGGATTTCACTTTATTATCTGTGTAAGCCCTGTGGGAATCACTAACTTTCTTTAGACTTTATTTACTTTTTATATGAATTGAAGTTGACAACATAACTGTCCTTAGGGTGGAATTCAGATCAAGCATCTAACAATTGCAAAGGACCTATTTAGCCAAGTCAAAGGTGTCACAATCTCTAGAAAAATCATCCCTGTATGTATATATGTCAGCATATATGTAGACATGTGTTTGAGAGAAACTAGAATTTCTATATTGTTTCTGGAATATGTAACTTTTGGCTAGTTCCCTGGTTTCTGTTAGCCTCAGTTTCCTTATTTCCTTCAATAAAATGTATTAAGTATCTCAAAATTTTTAAATTATTCTTGAATCAGTATAACTGTTGAATGAAATGCTCATTTCCTACTGTCTTACTCATTCATTAGGATTATAGATTCAGGCACCTATATTGGGGTTGTCAAAAAACCACACTGAATTCTTTAAACTACAGCCAGGAATACTGTCCAAAAGAGACAATGTATGAGGGGAAGGGGGAGCCTAGTCATAAGACTTTCATTGACTTTTCTGAGAAAATGAGCTCAGAAAAACTGAATGTTGGCCACTTTTTCTTTCTGACACTTCATCTTTCTTTCAGATTAACTTAAGCTGGTGACCAGACTCTAGGCTGGAGCATGGGCCTTTTCTGTCCCAGTCGTATCTTGAACAATGAGAAAGAAGGTCAAGGTGAAGTAGCAGGAATGGCTCTAATGCTGACTTCATGCAGAGAGGGGCTAGCACATAGTTTCTCTATCTCTTCCAGGTATCATCCTGGAAGGTAAAAAATAGAGACATGGGGATATGATTGGGATAAGGACTTAAATTGAGCACATGTTTTGCACATGTGCTGGGATCGATCCCCTGGCATAGCTCCTGAACAACAAGAGCAGCAAATTAAAGACACAACCTAAAGTTTAAACAAGTCCCTGTGGAAAGTTCTATGAATACCAGAGGCATCTATTTGATTGTTTAAATAAACTTAAAAACTTTAGTATACTTTGAGATTTATAGAACTGTCTCAAGCTATTGCAGAATTCCTGCATATAGTGGCAATACCTTACATAATGTGGGGCATGTATATTGAACAAAAATATCAACTTGAGAAAATTGCTTTAATTAGTCTCCAAATTTTACCATTTTTTCATTGTTTTTTTCCCAAGATCTAATCAGAGAACTACATTTCATTTAGTCTAATTGATTTTTTCAGTCTAATTGATTTTTAATGTGAAAGAGTATACATTTTGATCTAAAGAATTCTGTCTACTAAATAAGTCTGGAGTTCAAGTGTTGACTTTTCATCTTCCCTTCTATATAATTCTATTTTTAGTAGTTTCATCTTGGTCAAATTACAAAGATATGGTCAGTATGTTTAGCTCCTACATGAAACTGTTATGAGAAATTATTTTGACTTTTTACTTTCCAACTACTGTCTAGCTAGAGAATTCCCTTGCACAACAAATGTATTACTGATGTGTAGGCAGTATTTTCTGAGTTTGTACAGATTACATCATTTAATTTTCATGCTATTCCTATTGTATTATCTACTTTTAAGTTTATACTTTTAATACTCTATCAGTTATTCAAGATATAATATTAGAGCCAGTCTTCTAATACTGAAGACAGATTGACTTTTTCTGATTTGTTTATTTTAATATTTGGACTGATGTTAATCCATTTTAATAGAAAATTTAGTAAGATACATAGAATTAAAATGAATTCAAATGGGATATTTATGTTGTTGTTTTGTTTTTTTTTTACATTATATAACCCCTGCTTATTTCACAGATCTTAAGTTGGGAGGAGACTTGGAAAGAAAGGTTGAGAAGGCAGGAGATCAGCAGTGTGTGGGTCTAATAGATACACAAACTTAAAGATAATAGAGATGTAGAGGAGATGTCAATATACTTTTATAAAAGTTATATTCAGGCCCTTATAGGAATGAGTGTTCTGAATGATTACTGGTATTTGTTTTGAGTGCAGTCAAAGGAAATAAAGTATTGTAAATTAAGGTCTTTTGTTCAACAATTGAAATCTCTTTTCTTTTTGTTTTTATTTTTGGTTCATACCTGGTTGTGCTCAGGGGGCCTACTCCTGGCACTGCACTAAGAGATTGTTGTTTTAAATTAATTAATAAGTAAAGACTAAAGAGTCTGCATGGTGGGGTGAGACCTCCCTGGCCCGGCATGGCCCTGCACTGTACCTATAGCCCCTTGGTCAGCAGATCTGAAGATTGCAGGGTAATGGCAGAGAGCTATATTCACAAGGAATCAGTTTAAGCTTCTTAGGAGTCAGTCAGCTTTATTTCATGGCTCTATCCACTACGCGTATTTCCTCACCTAGCTTCTATGCTAAATTTTTCAAGCAGCCTCTCTCTGTTGCTTCTCTATCTGCCTGTTATTCTTTCTGCTGCTCCCAAGTCATGTCTTTCTCTCTGATCTCTTTTTCTCTGGAGTTCTCTGACTCCTCTTCAGCTGCTCTACATGCTTCCTTGCTTAATTCCAGTCCCCTGGCAGCTCTTGTTTAGTACTTTCCGAGCCTCTTCCTCTCTCTGGCTTCTCTCTTATCCCCTCTCTCCCCCAAGGCAGCCTCCTCCATCTGCCCATTCCAGGTGTGGCTGTTCAGATCATTCAAGTGGGATAAACAGGAAGTTGGGAGAAGGATATCCACAAGGGATCACTGTTAGTGGATTTGGGGGACCATATGGGATGGTGGGTATCAAGTACGGTTTGGTCCTGTGCAAGGTAAACACTCTACCTGCTGTACTATTTTTTCAGTACCTTCAGACCTCTTTCCAAAAATCTTTGAGGTTAAATCCTACCAGGCATGTACTTTGTTTATTTACTTGGGATTTTTCTATGACCATCTATCTGAAATCATTATCTAACATTGGCCTAGACTTTGTTATGTTTTTACTCTGTTGATGTGCATTTTCCATGGCAGGACCACATATTTCCAGAATCAGTCATATATTTCCTCTGGAATTTATATATAGATTAGAAATAGAGGAGACCATCTAACTTTTAAGGTCAAGGTAAGACTTGGTTTCCTCCATCAGAAATGAAACATTTAAAATTAAAATTGTACACTTCACCTTCTTATAGAGGCACTTCTTCCAAGTGTCCCTATAAAATAAAATCATATAATCATATTACTACTTTAGTCTTTACTAAACTTGCTCCAGACCACTAAAAAGAATACAGCCTCTTGCAGAGCATATAAAACCAGAGACTTTTAGCCTCGTCACTAAGAATTGGTGATGCATTTTAAAAATTTATCTCCATTCCCTATTTTTTGGTTTGGGGCCACATCCTGGCAGTGCCCAGGGGTTACTCCTGGCTCTGCTCTAGTAGTCTATGCTGACAGGCTCAGGTCCTGTCTATCCTGGGTTGGTCTTTTGCAAGGCAAATGCCCAACCTCTGTGCTATTGTTCTGGCCCTTCACTTCCTTATTGAGGGAGAGACTTTCAAGCACTGGTTTGGAAATCAAGTGGGTTATGACCAGTGATAATCTATAAAGTTCTGTTGAAACTTAGGACTCAATTGTAAACCTGAATCTGGGGCACACCTGGAAGTGATTGCAGACCACCAGAGAGGGGTATCACTAGTGAGTTTGGTGCAGTGGTGAGCTGTGTGGTGCCAGATATAAATGTCAAATGTGTGCTCCAATTTTTGAGATATTTACCCTGCCCTGGCAACAAGTTTTAAAATATCAATGCTAGTTTGTAAGTTTACTAATTAAAAAATTTTAAGTACATATTCTATTCCAAAGCAGAGACTCTTTTAGGCCTTGTATAGTAATACAATGAATAGCATAGTCAAAACTCACATCCAACTTCTATTCTTATTCAATCAACAAAATACAATGAAAAAAAAAACCATGAATTCATCTGTTATGCTACCTTTCCCATGCCATGATGTCTGCTTTCATCTGTAAAATGGAAGCAGTGTCAACACACAACTTATTTTATAAGTGTCAGATGACCTAGGATGGAACTGATGATACAGATAAATGCTGAATTACCACTGTTTACCAATTTTTCTCATGTGTTTCTCCTTGGGAAAGTCCAGATTTCAACATGCTGATTTGAAAGAATTTTGTAAGAATGGGGGGAGGGATGGGGAGTCTGGGTTGGTGGTGGGGAAGAGCACTAGACACTAAATCCTTTCTGGACTCTGGAAACCAAGTCTAAGAAAGTTATTCCTAGTCACGGTCTCCTAGGATGCTCAACAATATTTTGAATCCATATTTGATTTGCCTATAACAAAGGCAAGAGAAGTCCTATAGTTGGCCTTATCGTTCAAGGCAGCTCCTTTGCTGACAATGTCTGCCTCTGTTTCATGCTTCATATGAAGTTCTTTGGAAGCATTGTCTGCAGTGCCCAGTGATGTCTACATGCCCCTCCAGGTTTAGACATTACTATCCCTATATTTTCTGGTTTTCATTTCCTTTTCTTGTCTGCTAAGCTGTGGAAATACATATTGCAGCCACTTGTTGCCCTGTTTTCTAAGCTGCCTTGAACTGCTGCCAGGAACTATTTCCAGAGGAGCTAATGACTAAGTCACTCTCATCTCAGCCCCTGGCAGGATTGGAAATTCAGTTGGGGCTGAGGGGTGGAGGGGTCAGGGTGGGTAGCAAAGGCCAGTCATCCTGAGCCAATCAGGAAACCACAATAAAGTGCTGGCTAGGGAATCAGACTCTAACTCAAAGCTCAGCGCTGAGCTCAGCTTGGAGGTAACATCCAGGCCCAGGGTGCTTTGGTTTTCTCCTGTAAACCACATCAGAGGCAGAGACATGGGTAAAACGACAGGACTATCAGAACAGTCTTGGATTAGCAGGGAAGAGATACTGTGTTTCTGCCCAAGAAATGCCACAGAAAAACAGAGTCAGGATAGGATGTGAGCCAGAGTAGGCAAACCAGGTGAAGAAGATTACAAATGATAATAATAAATAGCAGTTAACATTACCGAAAGCTTACTTCATGTCAGGCCTTATCCAGCACTTTTAAAGTACAGCTCATTTAGTCTTTCCAATAACCTCTCTCACAAATTAAGAAAGAACTGAGACTTACAGGTAATTTAGGTCAGAATGACCTCATGATTTCCCACTTAATTTCTCTACTACCAACAATTGTAGCTTTGATTTAATGATTGTCCTATTGTCTAAATGATTTTTTTTCCATTTGGGAAAGAATCGATTACAAACATTGTTGGTTGTGTTGGGTTCAACACTTGAACTGATTTCTTTCACTAATTATATTAATATTTGCAATGAATTTTTCCCAATCCAGCTCCCAGAGGATATCTCAACCAGACTAACCATTTTCGGTTGAATTTTAAGATAAAACCAATGGTCTTGCTAAGACCAGATTCTTGACCACTCAAACTATAAAATAAAACTGCAAGATAATAAGCTTGTGTTGCTTTAAGCCAGTCACTTTGTGCTTAGTTGTTACATCACAACAGATATTTAATATAGGAAGTCTTGGAAGACATATTGGAAGAATTAATTCCAAATATAAATATGGTGGGGCCAGAGCAATAGCCTAGCTGTAGGGCATTTGCCTTGCATGCGCCTGACCCCCCTCTCCCCTGCCCAGCATTCCATATGGTCCTCCAAGCCAGGAGAAATTTCTGAGTGCATAGCCAGGAGTAAACCCTGAGCATCACCAGGTGTGGCCCAAAAGCATATATATATTTTTTATGTATGTATGTATGTATGTATATGTATATATATGGGAAATAACAGAGTAAGGGTAGAGTATTTCTTTTTCAGGCTATAGAAGAGTTTTGGATTTATTGGGAGATTCATAAAAGAGAAATACAAGAAACTATGTAGATATTGTCAGAGAGTTATTTTTTAATTTATAATTTTTTTTAATTTTTTAATTAACTTTTAATTTTTAACCTTTAAAAATCATGATTACAAGCATGATTGTAGTTGGAAAATCATTAAAGAACTTTATCTATCTTTCAGTTTATGAAGGGAAAAGTAAAGATAAAAGAAAAAAAGAGCAAGGGTAGGGAAATGTACTCCCATCAGCATTTAGAAGTGGAAATATTGACTGGTCAATGTGGAAAACAATATGAAGATTTCTGAACAAATTAAAAATTAAGTTTCCTTAAGATCCAGAAATTCCATTGTTTAGCATCTACAAAAGTGCTCCCATAAACTATTTTGAAAGAACATTTGTTTTCAAATGTTCATTGTAATACTGTTCACAATAATCAAGATCTGGAAATAACCCAAGTGCCCAACAAAAGATGAGTTGATCATGAAAATATGGTCTATATGATCATGATTGAATAATATTAAGCTATAAGAAGAGGTGAAATAATAAATTTCCTCCCACACTGAGCTACCATTGCATTGAAGATATTACATTGAGTGAAAAGTCAGTCATCAGAAGAAGGACAAATACAGAATTACCTTTCTTATATGTGGGATATAAAAGAAATTAGCAAATAAAAATGTCTAAACATAATAAAACCTAAGATCTCTCTTCCGGAACTGACCTTTCCAAGGTAGGATGTGGCAAGATAGAAAGGGACCATTAAATATTGATGAAAGAAACTTGATATACTGGTGAGTGTGGTGTCAGAATATTGTATGCATGAAACTATTATAATAGTACTGTAAACATGGTGCCTGAATAAAAATTGGAGAAATTAAGAGAGAAAATAAAGGGAACAAGATACTGATGTAATGCCAAAGACATTAATCTTTTCTTTGTGTGAAAAACATGCGTGCAGCTATCACTGAGAGTGAAATAGGAAGAGGACTCCTCAGGATAGAATGCTACTGATGGTAATTAGTTATGTATAGCTTTCCATGTTTCATCTTATTTTGGATTCTCACACTTAATCAGATATTTTGTTTAAAACTTTTTTGATTAAAAATTAGATGAGTTGAAGTTACTTACTGAAGGTCAGTTTATAAGTAGAAGGCTTGGGAAACAAATCCAGGTCCTAGCAATAAATTGTTACACTGATATTCTAGAAACATTTGGCAGGTACTAGGGGGGATATGTACTCTTTGCCAAAGTTGCTTTGCTGCTTTGTGTCTACAGAGCTTTGGAGACCGCTTTTAAAGGCATTGAGGGACTAGTTCTGAGGGAAAAAGTGAGAGGAATATAGATGCAGGTAAAAAAAAAATATATAGACTCTTTTCTTGAATGAAAGTGGACTAGTATAGTCAAAGGAAAGTTTTCTAGAGATACAAGACATTGTATCTGCAAGATTATGATTACTAGGGGCCCGGGAGATAGCATGGAGGTAAGGCATTTGCCTTTCATGCAAAAGGTCATCGGTTCGAATCCCGGTGCCCCATATGGTCCCCTGTGCCTGCCAGGAGCAATTTCTGAGCATGGAGCCAGGAGTAACCCCTGAGCACAGCCGGGTGTGACCCAAAAAAAACAAAACCAAAACAAAACAAAAGATTATGGTTACTAGAAGATTTAGATAGGAATTCATGGTTTTCCTGGAGATTTAAAATAAGACAGGCCTGTAAATAGAATAATAAGAGTAAGATCATGGAGTGAGACTGTGATCAGGGATATGTAAACAAGGAATGTGAAAAATGTGCCCAGTTTATTTCAAATGGAACAAATGTTCATGGATGGAATATTTTTGGTCAAGCTGTGATAAGGTATTTTTGAACTTGAAATAAGAAACTCCATCAATGTGTCCATCAAAATGTGTTAAAGCAAATTGATACCAAGTGTCCTGGAAGACGTGAGCTTTGGATTCATGACTTCATCTTCTAGTTTAGTGCCAGCAATAATCCTAAAGCAAAAAGATTAATGGTGAATTGGTTCAGAATGTGAAGATATGGTGCCACGAGAGAGTCTACCAGGAGCAAGTATTTTATAACTAAGACCTAAGAGTGGTGGGAAGCTCTTCTTGACTTTCCCAGTCTTGACAAGTAGATGATGGTCCTGGAGTACTGGCCAATATGATGTGAAAGAAGGACGAACAAGGTAGAATTCATGCTTCTCACTTTTTCTTCTCAGTACCTCAATGTGTGTTGGCAGGTACCATAGATGATTTCTGAAAATATGTTGAATGCATGCATGAATGAATGTGCTCTTGATTCTGCATGTTTCTAAGATCAGTCTCTTTGCAGGCTGTTTTAAATAAATAAATAAATATTTCAAGGCCTTCTCTGAATTAGACAGCACATGTGCATTTCAGAGACAGAGGATCTGAGAAGTGTAAACTCCACACACATTCCCTCTTTTCTGCTTTACTCCTCTTGCACAGAGGAAATCAACATCCTCTCCTTCCCTCCTCCTCCCAGAAGAGGGAGGCGAGCTCTAATGGCCTTGGCCCCAGTTTTCTTGTATAATTAATGTGGGATTTTTCCTCCTCTAGTAAAAAATGACCTTGTCAAACTAGAGACGACAAAATCGTGGTTACTGAACACTTGTGGGATCCCCACTGGGATGGCATCTTGGGTCCTGCAAAGAGAAATCTAATAAAATCGGTGTCAGGGGCTCCCTGGGTGCCAGGTCCCCTGCTGCCCGACCTCATGATCCCAATTTATTAGTCAAATGCAAGGAAGAAGACAAACTGCCATGGCTGCAGACAGGAGACTTCCAAGCGGAGCCAATGTGGAGATCTGGAGCTAGTTTCAGCCAAAAAAAAAAAAAAAAAAAAAAAAAAAAAAAAAGAAAGAAAGAAAGAAAGAAAAAAGAAAGGGGAAATGACAGGAGGTGCCAGTCAGGCCAAGGAATCTGGGAAAGCCCTTTACAGCATTTTGTTCCACCTTGACAAGGCTCTCTTTAACTTGGTGAAGGAATGTACTAAAATCACCCATCAAGAGACATAGTTGATTATTTCCCTTGAGCTTCTATTAGTGGGGTCCATATGTTGAGTATTTACCAGATCCCTGGGAGTCAACAGGCATTAGTAGAGTCAAATAAAAGTATTTGCATGAGGAATTTCTGTTTTGTAAATTGAGCATTTTTTCTCATACTGTGTACTTTTAAATGTACTGACATTATTTCCTGGGATGGGAAGAACTATTTAGCAGTGTATTAGCAACACACTTTAGGATATTATTGATCTAGAATCAATGACTTAACATCTTCACTACTGAAAAGGGAGAACAGTTCTATTCCTACAGGACTATGTGAGAATTACAATATGAGAAAAGCAGAATCAACACAAGCAATAGCACTTTTTAATACTATCAAGTATCAATTAAGTGAGTGAAAAATGATAAATTAATGATCTATTTCAAAAAGCTAGAAAAATATGATCTACATAGAAATTAGTTAAATACGAATTAAACAAAACATGAATAAAGAAAATTCTTATATAGGAGTAGGAGAGATAGCACTGTGGTAGGGCATTTGCCTAGCACACAGCCAATTCAGGACATACTATGGTTTGATTTCTGGCATCCCACATGGTCTCCAGGCCTACCAGGAATGGTTTCTGAGTGCAGAGCCAGGAATAAGTCCTGAGCACGGCCAGGTATGACCCAAGAAAACAAATAAACAAAAAAGAAAATGCTTAAATAATATTAAAAACTTGCAATTTGCAATTTGAAATAAACTACAGGCTCATTTTAATATGTCTTTATATTGTAAAGGTTTAATTATCGCTAATTTCTTATTTTTGTTTTTGGGGATACACCTACCTAAAGGCACTCTTAGCTCAGCACTCAGAAATCACTCCAGTTAGGCTCAGGGGATCCTATGGTATACCAGTAATCCAACCTAGGTTGTTCCCACGTCTGCCATGTACAAGGCAAATGCCCCACCATGTGCTATCACTCCAGCCCAATTGTCACTAAATTAAACTAGGAACTAAATGCACTCACAATTCCAGCTGGGTTTCTCAAGTATCTAGATAGTAGACAGATATTTAAGAGTGTGTATAAAATATAAAGTTGAATAAGTATTTAAAAAAATCTATGTAGCAGAAGAACCAACAGGTGGGATAACACCAAATATTAAAGTGCAACATTTCATAAAACTTTAAAAAATAAGTGTGTTCTCCAAATGAATAACACATCATTGGGATAAAAACAATGGTAGCAATTTCTTCAGCTGAGTAATTAGTATACAACAAAGGTGGTAGTTATTATATGTAATAACTCTATATATGGATTACAACAGAAATATTTTGAATAAACAATGAATAAAATAGTATCCAGATAATTTAAGGCCAAAATATAAAACTTTAAGGTAATTTAAGAAATGCAATTCTTGGGGTCCAGAGTGGAAGCACAGCAGTACTGCGTCTGTCTTGCACTCGGCTTACATACCTCAGAAGCCGGCATCCCATGTGGTCCCCAGAGGCAGGAGTGATTTCTGAGTGCAGAGCCAGGAGTAACTCCTGAGAGAGCTGGGTGTGGCCCCCCCAAAAAAGAAATGTAATTTTTGTGACCTAGTAGTATAAAAGACATTTTTGCAATAATCCTCAGAGACAAAGAGAGGAGAGCTGGAAGGTCCAGCTCACGACATGAAGCTCACCATAAAGAATGGTGAGTGCAGTTAGAGAAGTAACTACACTAACAACTATCATAACAATGTGAATGAATGAGGAAGTAGAAAGCTTGTCCAGAGTACAGGTGGGGGGGTGGGAGGAAGGAGATTTGGGACATCAGTGGTGAGATGTTGCACTGATGAAGGGGGATGCTCTTAACATGACTGAAACCCAATAAATCATATCTACCTGTACATGGCAGACATGGGAACAGCCTAGGTTGGATTACTGGCATACCATAGAATCCCTGAGCCTAACCGGAGTGATTTCTGAGTGCTGAGCCAAGAGTGCCTTTAGGTGGGTGTGCCCCCCAAAACAAAAATAATAAAAATAATAATACAATCATACAATACAAATAGAAATCAAGGTGTTTAAATAAAGATGTTAGTAAAAGAAAAAGTGAAAAAAAGAGGAAAATTCAACAAGAGGGGGTGAATGGTGGGGAATAGGAGATATTTATATAATGGAATTAATATGATGCTATAACAGTGGCTACATGGCATTACAAATTTGTCAAAACCCATTAAATATAAGTGAGAATAAAATCTAATGCAAACTATTAAAAATAAGAAAGGATTCTTTAATATTTCATAAAGTATACATCTTAAATATAAATGACTAAATTCTCCTCTCAAAACAATATAGGCATGGTTTTTGGACAGTTAAAAGATTGGGAGATTTACATGTTTTAAAATTGAGTAAGGACTAATATTTAAAATACAAACTAAAAATCTAAAGTTATCAAGAAATAGAAAAAATCAAGACAACATGTATGTACATAAAACATAAAAGGAAAAGGAAGTGCTAAATGAGCAACACATAAATGAAGGAATACCAAAATGCATTTCTAAACATATGAACAAAAAAGCAATGAGTTATTGAATCACATTAAACTGACCAAAACTAAGTTAGCTGATGATGTTTGGAAGGAATTAAGTTTGCACCTTCTGATGTTTTTAACTTTTAGAAATTTTCAGTCTCATAAATTAAGGGCCTGGAGAGTGATAGGACCTATTGTAGGGTATTTATCTTTCATGCAACTGACTCTCATGCAACTGACAGACCCCTTGCATCTCATATGGTCCCCTGAGTGATTTCTGAGAGCATTGTCAGGAATAAACCCTGAACACCATCAAGTGTGACGCCCAAACCAAAACAAACAAAAAGTTTCAAGATTTATGCAACCGTATGGAATAAAACTCTATCACTTCTTAATCTAATTTATTGGAATACACCACGCTTTTTTTAAATATTACTCTTGAATGTAGAGCATATATGATAGAGATATAGTATGCCTTCATACTTGAAAAGCAAGAAGTTCATCACAGTTTTGTCAGAATCAGATTTCTTAAACTATGACCCAAGTAGGCAAATCTGGTCACACCCAGTTATTTCTAGACTTTCTAAGGTTGCTTCTGTGTTAAGACCGTGTTGAATATTTACAACTATAAACAAATTTGGTCAACCAATACAAAATAATTAACTATTTAGAAATTTATAGAAATGTTTTGCCAATTGCTAGCTTGATATATCAAAAATTATTATTATAGTTAATTGGATATCCCGTGGAGGAAAGAGTGACATAAATGTATTAGACTACAGAATGTTATGTGACTATTGTAGACCATAAACTGTGTGAAATGAGTACACAGAAATGTAGAAAGATATTATGAAATGATGCTGAATCAAAGGAAGGAAAAACAACCAGGTCATTGTAGTTTTATAAAGTTAAAATTACATATATAACAGTAATACTATTTATATCTATTTTAATATGTAGACACCAGATTAAGTTATCATATCAAAGGTAAAATTAAGACTGAGGATGCATGACTATAAACTATCAAGCAACAGTCTTTTTTGGAATCTGATAATGAAGATATAGTATGAAATGAGAAGAATAATTTGCTTATGCGTCCATTACTGAGATTAAGGAAAATATAAAACACATAATATATAACCTTACATTTTCATAAAACATTTGTTTTATCACCACCATGAAATATATTGCCACTATCAGAGTTACATTGTATCAGTATCCCCAAATCTATGAATGAATAGCAACTCTCATTTAGAGTGAAACGGAGTTTAATTTATAGCTAAAATTCAAAAATTTATAGGAAGTGTAGAGAGTTTTTATTATTGCTATTATTTCTTCTCACCAACAATTTCAGACTCTTTCCATATAACATATCTTCATTTTTCTGGAGCCATGCGATTAGATCTGGCTGAGGAGTTGTTAGTGTCAGTGATTTGCCCACGCTGGGACAAAGTGCCAACTGACCTGCTAGTCCTTTCAGAGCAGTCTTTACTATTGGCACTGAAATAGTTGTTGGGCCATTAGACCCTGGGATATCGTAATAATTTGAGGCCCCTGTATCCACACAATGGATATGTTCTTCAAATCGTAGCATTGCAGTAAGGCTACTACCTTTATTATAGTTTTTCTTATTGTGATAGATGCACTTTCCATATCCTCAAATCTCTTATGGCCAAATATGGACAAAGGTTATGGAATTGTAAATATTTCGAGATCATGAGACCAAACCTCTTCTAGCATGTGAATAGCTAGATTAAGAAGACCCAGGCTCATTGGAGAAAAGCCCTGATCTCCGTTAAAGCTCCTACCATCTTCCCTCACCTCAATCATTTTCACCCCATCACCATCCAGAACTGTTTTACTACAAATCATTACTGAAATTATTCTTTTTAAAGTTCAAGTCTGATTTCTAATCATTTTCACCAGTTTATATTATTATTGTTTTTTGCTTGTTGTATTTAGGGCCAGACCCGGTGACCCCCAGGGGTTACTCCTGGCTATTCGCTCAGAATTCGCTCCTGGCTTGGGGAACCTATGGGTATGCCAGAGGAATCGAACCACAATCTGTCCTAGGCTAGCACAGGCAAGGCAGAAGCCTTATCGCTTGCACCACCGTTCCAGTCTCTGTTTATAGTATTTTTATTCTAATTTTTATTTATTTTTTATTTTCTATTTATTTATTATTATTTTCTAATATCGTGTGTGCATGCGTGTGTGTGTGTGAGTGTGTGTGTGTGTATGAGTAGTATGACAGGAAGCACAATGTTCTGAAAAGATGCCTCCAATCTAATCTAAAACTGGATTGAAATATTCTATAGATGGTGTCTTTGTATTATCACACAGGAAGATATTTGTGTGGCCCTCACTAGCTTCTGACTAGGACATTTTTAATCCCAGACCTAGAACTTGTGGACACTCTCCTTGGAAGTGAAAGTACTTGTCAGCTCATTTTGGAAGGATTACATTTCTTAGAATAAGCACAAAATACGTATTTTCCATTTGCTGAGTGATTTTATCATCATCTCTGACCTGGACTTCCAAAGGGAAAAAGGAAACAGGTTTCATGGTGAAAGCCTAAGAAATAGCTCTTAGGCAATCATGGGTGAGGGGTTGGTAACGGTGACTTCAGGCCCTATTCATTCTCACCTGGCACAGGAAGCTCTAGGTGGTTTGGCCCAAATCTTTAATAACAAGTTCCTCATCTGTCCTACTGAGTTGATGATCTGGCAGAGAGTTTGTCAAAGGTAATTAGTTCCAGTAAAGACCCAGCTGCATGGTATAGAAAAAGGGAAAAAGAGAGACAGAGAAATAAATCTTTGACTTTATGACTCTTACTTGGGAATCTGTACTCTCCAGATGGAAGTATGAAAATGAATCTCTTGTGAGTCTCAAAATCTGGATGAGTGTTATATCCCTGGGAAGATATGCTGGGCCCCCTGAGGAGAAGCCTGTGCCTTAGGGTGGAAACAAAGAACTGTTATTAAAATATGTTAGTCATTAAGCATATGAAGAAAATAGCTCATCATCACTGGTCATCAGGGAAATGCAAATGAAAACCTCAATGAGACTTAACTCCATATCCATTAGGTTAACTGTAATAAAAAAAAAAAGACAGGCTACAACAAGTGTTGGGGAATATAGAGTAACTGGAACAATTTCTAATGAAATTATAATGTGTTATAGTATGTTACATACTCTTTGGAACATCCATTTGCTATTTCACAAAAATATAAACATGTATTTACCACATCATTAATCATTCTATCATAGTCATGTATCTAGTAAAGGGATTGACTAAATATAGCCTCTTGGGAAGTTTTGAGCATCTTGTTAAAGTGTCACTGGTATTCTCAGTCCTGCTCTTTTGTTTGTTTGTTTAATCACATATTCCCTAAAATGTTTGCTCACCTCTGTTTCCTTCCCTCTTTTCAATCCAGCTGTCTCATTTAGTTATTCTGTTGCATTACACTCTGTCTGTAATTGACTCCTCCTACCAGTAGGAGTGTGTGTGGGGGGGTGCATATGTGTGCGCATGCACACATCTCTATGTGACATCACAGAATGAATAGGAGGAATTACTAAGTCAAACAAACATTTGGCAATTTTCAGTAATAGCATGGTCTTCAGGAGAGAATCAAAAGTTACTACATAGAAATAGCAGATAAAATATTGGAAGACATATCAGGGGATAATGGTGGTAACAAATGTAATTCAACTCAAAGAAATAAGGGATAACAAATTTATCTTGGCGAGGTTGTTCTGGCCTTGTCCTTTTCCCGAAGCCTAATGATAAGTCTTCTTAAACTTCAAAGCCCAACCTTTCAAGTAATTAGGTTTGCAGATAAGTAGAGTATACCTTAAGGGACCAGCCCATAGGGGTTTTATTGTTCATCTGGTCACCACTGGTCTGTAACCCAACCTTACAAAAGGTGTGTTTCCCCTTCCTATATTCTATAAAATCCATTTATTTGGCCACAAATACATAATGAATAGGCTTGTTTCAACTTCCAACCTGCAGTTCTTTCTAAACCTGGAACTGAATCTCTAACCATATAACTGTAGATTGGTGGGATTCACACTTTTTCAGTTTCAATGAAGAATTAATGGTAGTAGGAATCTATATTGGAGGGAGAGTAGTTGAAAGAGTTGGAGTCACTCTCATCTCAGTGGTACTCCAGGGTTATTTATTGCTCTGTACTCAGAAGTGACCCTGATAGTGCTCAGTGCATATGATTGATCCAATTTGATTGCATACAAAGGAAGTACTTTATCTCTTGTGCTTTATCTCCAACCCTTGAGCAACCTTTAAGTTTATATTCTAATCCTTTTATTCCTTTCAGTGATGAATTTACTCAAAGCTTCTCAAAACCAAAGGCAACCCAAAGCATCCCATAAATGTTTATTCTTCCTGCCTTAGAAATACTTCATAGTATTTCTAAACTTTGCTACATACATTACTGGTGAATAGAGCGTAAACATTTGAAATTTATATCAGTCAGATAGTTAGAGATAGGTAGAAACAATTCCATTTTCTTTTGGCATAATCTAATTAGTTGTATCTTTCGACATTTCATCTTTTATGTTAATTTCCCTTAGTATGAGGAATCCTCTAAATAATTATTACATTTAAATAATTATACATTTATAATTATTACATTTAAAGCACTTATACAAGATTTGCTATTAGGTTTAAATTTATTCATACATCACTTCCTGTATGTTATTTCTTCTTTAAATAGTTTGGGGCTAGAGAGATAACATGGCGGTAAGGTGTTTGTCTTTCATGCAGAAGGTTGTTGGTTCGAATCCCGGCGTCTAATATGGTCCCCCATGCCTGCCAGGAGCAATTTCTGAGCATGGAGCCAGGAGTAACCCCTGAGCAGTGCCAGTATGACCCCCTCCCAAAAAAAACCCACAAAAAATAGTTTTAATTTTTCTGAAATATATTCTGGTACAAGAAAGAAACCATATATGATCTGGATTAAACCTGATATCTATCAGATTATTCTGCAAATATGAAATATTATCTACTATTACAGATAAAAAAATTAAAGGGACAGGAAAGAAAGTTGCTTGTCTACTTAAAAATCATAGAGTGATACACTAAGTAGACAAGCAGATATTTTGTTCAAAGACAAATAAGCAACATATTTAGAGTCAAATAAAAGTATCTTGAGATACTCAGAAAGCCATTAGAAAGTTGAGGTTTTAAGAAATAGTCAATGAATTGAGACTGCAGCAGAGGTGAGTAGAAGAAAAAGGAGTTAATTCACCCAGACTCCAAGTTCAAGTAGTCCTGGGAACTCTCATCCCAGAACGAAGGGTCCACATTCTTTTTTATACAGTTCAAACAAACATTATTACATGTGCTAAAATGTAGTTTGCAGTTAAGGCTGATATGAATTTGAAAAACAGAGTTTTCCCTGGTTAGTTGTCTTGCTTTATTTCCTGTACTCTGGTGCTTGGGGTGCTCCTATGCTCAGGGGTGCCCCTAAATAAGGTAAGTCTCCATAATCTTGTCTTCATTCATTCTTATGACTATAAGTCTTTGCCACCTTGTTTTTCTTTTGGATGTCAGTTGTTTTTCTATTAAAGAAAACTGGGCAGTTTTTCCTTTACAGTAGAGTACTAGTAGGCAGAGCATTGTCCTTAAACTCAGCTGACTTGTATAAGAAACTTAAATATCCATATCCATTTAACTTAAACCCATTTAACTTAAATATCCCATTTATTAACACTTTAAAATGATTTTAAAGGAGAATTTTTTAAGCCTGAGGATTTTATTTTGCCCATAAATAATCTGAAGCATGACACATTTTATAATTCGAATTTTTTAAACAAAAACTTTTAGCCATCAATAGAATGATAAAGTGCTGAAAATACTCATATTCACCCTTTCTTGGCTCTCTTTTCTATATGACTGGTCCTGCAGCAAGTTGACTCCCTGGTTTTGTGGTCCATTTTGGTAGATTCACTCCAGTGGTATACAGTCATTCCCAGCTAAGCTAAAGCAAGGAAGTACCTCCCCCAGAAGAAAGATAATTCTTTTGTATAGATGCAGTATTTAGTGTGGTCTATTGTGCATAAGTCTTTGGGTAATAGTAATATCTTGGAGTCCAGAGGATTTCCTACATCATACTGGTTCTAGTTTGATGACTTTCTTTTAATGACTCAGTATTTCTTCATCTTGCTTTCTTCGCTTTCAAAATGGATTTCCTACCTCTAAATTTTTAGATGGTTATTTGAAAGCAAGGGAAGCTCTTAGTATATGACCATTGAAGGTTTATAACACTTATTATAGTGGAATTAGCGTGACATTGTGGTAAGTATAGTACAGGTCAAGGTTAAGGCAATGGAGGGGTGAATGGGCAAACATTTTCAATACTGGAGATCATGATAATCGAATTTTTAAATATAGTGACATAATATTTAGTAGTACTACTTTACTACTATTCATGATAATGGTGAATGATAATATTAGTAATTTAAAAGTCATAAGCCACTTTCCCCCCAAATTAACAAGTCACTTTACCAAATTTTATATTAAATGTGTAAATGTGCTTGCTTGTTCAGTTAATGCTATGCCTCTATAGCATGATTCTAAACCATTTGAAATTTTCACATCCTGTCAACTTTACAGACTTATCCTTTGTCTTTGTCTTATCCTTTGTCTTTGTCTTCCTCTTGTCCAGACAGATAGATGTAGAGAGCTGGAGATAGAATTGTGAGAAACATTTTCAAATATGAATTTTTAAGCAAACTGTAATGCATATGATCTATAATTTACTTATCTGACAATATCATGAATATCTTAAACTTTTAGTGTGTCCAGATCCTTTTAATTATTGCTAATGGTTGCACCCATATCCTATTTTAGTAATCTATGCTTTTCCCTGGCAAATTTTATTTGCTATGGCTTAATTACATTTATATGGTGGTCATAAGAAAAATTTAAATTTAATATTAATAAAACGTCTTTCTTTTAGATTCAATATGTTCATCAACTTCAATATGGGAAGAAGATTAAGCAATTTTGTGTTGCTTAGGTTCTTTGTGTGTATACATCATCTTGTTAATCATGGGTTATTATTTTTTGTTTGAAGGAACAGTTTGTACAATCATGTGGAATGTGTGTATGGTCTCTATGGTTAGAAATTCTGTAGTATAAACCTAATTATGCTAAAATATCAACTTTCTTGCAGAAAAGATCTCTAAGAGACAAACATTACATTTTTTATCAAATGTCTTTAACATGTTCTAGAGTTACTAGGACTTACTACTTTTTATTTTAATTTTTAATATCTTTATTTAAACACCTTGATTACAAACATGATTATGGCTGGGTTTCAGTCATGTAAAGAACACCCCCCTTCACCATGAAACATTCCCACCCCAATGTCCCAAATCTCCCTCCTCCCCACCCCACCCCCATCTGTACTCTAGACAGGCTTTCTACTTCCCTCATTCATTCTCTTTGTTAGGATAATTCTCAATGTATTTATCTAACTACATTCATCACTCGTTGTGGTGAGCTTCATGGAGTGAGCTGGAACTTCCAAACCTCCTCTCTTTTGTGTAGAACTTACTACTTAAATTGAAAAATTGTCTTAACTCTTCCTGAAATTGATAGACACTGATTTTAGTTCATAATGTTTAATGCCTACCAAGGAGTCTGGAGAAAGAAAAGAACATTTGTAATAAATTCAACACATATTGTCTCTGTAAACAGATGAGCCATAACACTAATGATTCATAAAACAATAAGAAGGAAGAATTGAAGGAAAAATAAGAAGGAAAATAATCTTGTTAAGTTATTGGATTGTCCAGTTGGTAGTTGCCAGTTTTATGTGGCTACCAGACACCTGAAGCATCACTAGTCCAAACTGAAATGTGCTTTAGATCTGAAGCACACATTAAATATTAAATATTTAGAATGGAAAGGTAATGTCACCACTGGCATGGATGAACTTTATTTTGATTTCACATTAATATCATCCTATTTTTCAAATACTGGCTTATATCAATACTATTAAAATTGATTACACCACCAATGGGCACTTTCAAAATGAAGATTCTGTAACATTAAAAATTATGAAGGTGGGGTCTCTGAGTGATATCAAAGCAGTAGGGAGTTTGGCTTGCACTTAGCAACCCAGGAAGGACTCTAAGTAGATTCCTGACATCCCATATGGTCCCCCAAGGCTGCCAGAAGTAATTTCTGAGCACAGAGCCAGGAGCAGCCCCAGAGACAGTTGTGACCCCCAAAATTACTAAGGTGGGATACCATAGAAACCGGTGGTGGGACCAATCCCACCCAGAAAAGTCTGGGGAAGGCATGTTAACGAAGGGGAGATGACCCTGCTCACAAAGATAGAGCCTGAATCCCACCATGTGCATTTCAATGAGAATGCCATCCAGACCCATAGCTGCCAGTTCTTTCACCAAACTTGCCAGAAGAACTCACAGTAGGCAAGACAGCAGAGGTGAGCTGACCCACCCATGAAGGGAGGAGTCTGAGGAGCCCGGCCAATTTTCATGGAAGCCATGCATATCTCCTAGTCAATGAATCCTAGCATAACACATAGGAAACACCAAACTACAAGTGTGACAATGTGGACAAAGCACAGGCCTCCACCATGCATACAGAATTAAATGGAAGCTCTGATGACCTGAGAAGTAGCAAACTTCTATTTAGCTTCTTAGATAAAAACATTAGAGAAGAAATATGAAGGATCCTCAGAGAACTCAAAGAGAGCATAGAACAAACTAAACAAAACTCAAATAAAAATCATGAGAATATGAAAATAGAAATGAGAAAACATCAAAGTGAAATAACAGGATTGAAAATCTTCGTAGGCAAAATAAAAGCCTCACTGGACAGCCTCTCAAACAGAGTAACAGTGGCTGAGGACAGAATCAGTGAGCTGGAAGATGAGATACATAAAAACACCATACAACAAAGGGGATTGGAAAAGACCTTTAAAACAAATGATCAGACAATGGGAAAAATCCTCAAAGAATGGTAACATATGAAAATAGAAGTCTTTGATAAATTCAACAGAAACAATGTAAGAATCATTGGAGTCCCAGAGACCCAGGATGAAAATCCTCATGAAGAATCAATAGCCAAGGACATCATTGTTAGAGAAACTCCTGAAGCCAAAGAGAGCATGCAACCAAATCCTACATGCCCAAAAATACCAACTAAAAAGATCCAAAGAAAAATATTTCAAGACACATTCTATTCACTATGACGAATTCCCCAAATAGGGATTAAATACTGAAAGCAGCAAATCTGAAAAGGGTATGTTCGTAGATGACATGAGAATGTGTTTAGAAAATCCTAAAGACTGTCAAAAAGCTTCTAGAAACAATAAATTCGCATAGCAAAGTGGCAGGCTAAAAAATTAACACATAAAAGTCAATGGCCTTCTTGTACACCAATAATGATAGAGAAAAAAATGGACATTAAAAAAAAAACAGTCCCATTCAAATTAGTTCCCCCCAAAATCAAATATTTTAAAGTCAACTTAACTAAGAGGTGAAGGATCTATACAAAGAAAACTACAAACGACTGCTTCAAGAAATAAGAGAGGTCACAAGAAAATGTAGAACATACCCTGCTCATGAATTGGTAGGATTAATATCATTAAAATAGCAATATTCCGGCGCTTTGCTGAAATTTCTGGACTCTGGGACCTGTCTCCCTGTGCTTCTCTCTTTGCTCAATTCTTGGAGTCCCATAAGAGACCAGACCCCTGGGAATCGAACCCAAAAATCGCTGAACTCTGAAACTGCCAGCGAGCCAAGGAGTAAGTAGGAACTGTGCGACTTCCCAGTAGGAGGGCTGCTTGCTTTCCGGCTGGAGACTCCGCCCAGTGGCGCTTTGCTCAATAAACCCCATCACAGCACACAGGAAAAAACACACTTCTAGAGCACGTAGACAAACACTAGGCACCCAGAATGAAGATGATGGCTTGGACGACCTTAAAAACCACAACCCTCTGCTTAACCTCTCGGATAAAGAACTTAAAATAGAAATATGGAATATGTTCGTAGAACTCCGAGAAAGCATAGATCGATCTGAACAGAACACAAAGACAGAACTCAGAAAACTTCAAACTGAAATAGATCGAT